>JAREIK010001563.1:1604094-1659094 GCA_029783825.1 Sapria himalayana | reverse complement strand
CTATATAACTATATTATATATAACTATATATTTACATATTAATATGTATACTTGATTATTTGTAATTATCTATATTTAGTGTATATATAGTTATCTATATACATAGGTGTGCATATAGTTATCAACACACACACACACACACATGTTTATATATAACTATATAAATAAGTGTGTGTGTATTGTCCCCATACTCTCTCCTCTCAAATCCATCTCATACTATACATTAGCTCATATATGAGTCTCAAGGCTTGGGGTCAAAGTAGGTAATATTTTCGTCCTAATCACTTGATAGGTGATTTGGCAAGTACCATCATAAAATGTATTTTGACATCTTTGGGGATCAAACTCATGTCCCTAGATTAGAGCATCCATCATTTTTTTGCCAATCTAATTACTATTTTGTTGGTTATATATTGGTGTACATATAGTTATCTAAATGTAGTTATATATCAATGTGTGTGTGTGTGTGTGTGTGGCATATATATAATATTATCATGATGTTTATTGTTTCACATTTAAAAATTTATTTATTTTTGGATTATATGGTATGCTAACATGGTAAGGATAATAAGGGTATTTTTCGGAAAAAAGGAATTGAGTGATCCAAAATTGATTTATTTTTTCTAGTTTGATAGACAAATTTCTAAATCCTAAATATTGGTTTTTCAAAATATAATTATTTTCATTTTGGAGTACACAAACCTATTTTTTACTTAGATTAATATCGAAATGTATACATTAATTATCAAAAGACATAATTATTTCACAATAAATGTACTATTGTGATATAGTAACTCAACTTTCCCTATTTTAAAATAGGGTCAGAACTAGAAAAGAATATTTCATAGTAAGTGTACTATTATCCCACGAGTTCTTTCTTCCCAAACTTATCTCTTGTTCTCTCCACATCAACACCAACAAATCATTCATATCGGTAGTCATGTGCACATATTCTCAAATGGATATGTTTCTATATATGTATATATACACATGATAATGTAAACACACACACATACATGGACATTATCATTGAATAGGTACATTGATGTAGCTCGCCTACAAAAAAACAAAAATTTAACATGAAAAAAAGAATAACCAAGAGAAATCAAATTTCAAATCATCTCAACAAGTCTCCCAAAATAATAACACAGGATGCTATCTATATGCACCAACATACACATCTCAAAACCCAATAGATATATCAAAATCCTAACAAACATATCCTAAAACCCAATAGACACATCCCAAAACTCTAACAAACATATTCCAAAATCTAACAGACAAATTGATAGGTCCAAAATTTATATGTCTATATTTTTGGCTAATATTTGGTATAAATTATATGAATAATATTTCATTTCAATGTCAATGATAGAGATCTCATCACAACTTAGAGTTTTGGAGGTTTTGAGTGAAAATAAAGAATTAACCAACAAAGTAAAGCAGAAAGGGTCACAATTGAGGTCACAACTCAGAATATCTACCCACGACAACATTCCTAACAAAGATAAAGAATAATTACAATAGAATAAGTAGTGACACTATTTATATGAGTCGCAACTATATTTTTTGACTACTTAAAAGTAGAATGAGTTGTGACATCATATTTTTGAGTTGCAACTTTCACTTGTCTCGACCCCAAGTGAAACCACGATCACAAGCGAAGTTGCAATAGTAGAAACTATGTTGTGGCTCTTTTTCAATCAAAATCCAGAAGCACGAAGTGGTGACATGGAGTAGTAGAAACACTTAACTTCCATCAAACTTATTATTTTCCGTCAAATTCATAATGCAACAATATAAAAAGAGCTGGAACAAGAGAAAAACAAAATCAAAGGCTAAAAGAAAAAGATGATAGATGTTACAAGGTAAAACAATAATCATGACAAAAATGACAAATTATTGATAAAGAACAAAATAGGATATAAGGAGGAAGAAAAGATGGCTCTTCCGATCATACTATGATTAAGTAAACAATAGCAGATATCATCACACAAAGCAAAAAGTAGTCATACAACTCCTAGGAAAGTTCTACTAGTGGGATTAACTAGCAAAAAAAGATGATTTTTAGCTATCATTTCAGCATTCATTCATTTGTATTCATGAACAACATTGCATCCAATTCTATGTTTTACCTCTTTCCCAATATTAGGCTAGATCTTAACCTAGGGTTGATTTTAAAATCACGTATGATGATTTTTGAAATGTAATATAATGAGTTTTGTGGAATTGAAGTTTGGATTTTATTGATGTCAATTGGAAATATCATACATCTTGGCTTTCACCAAGAGTATATAGCTTACTTGAGATAATTTATCATATGGATTGGGTTATGGTTATCAATGAATTACCTTTAACATCTAGTACAGCTTGTAATCATGTCATTGTGTATTTCTTAGGAAGTTGACAAATAATAAGAACACACATATGTGACTCTTAGAAGGGTAACAAGTTTTAAGGTGACAAGTAACAAAAGTATACACTTGAGAAATTCATTGCATGAACTATGTCAGGTGATCAATGAACTTTTATGAGTGTTATTCAAATATTTAGCTACCCAAGGCATTGTGTGATTCATAGAAGGATTGTGAGAGATGAATAAGAACACATGATTGAGGTATTCATTATAATAGGTGACAATATGTGTCTCTAGCAAAGATAATATGCTCAATATTGTCTCTATTGCTTACATGAACTATTTCTAATGGCTAGGTGATGAATATGAGAAGTGTGACCAACAAGGTGACACATTTTAGCTTTCATTTAATCAATAATTTACAAACTGCATGACCATATATGTTTAGCTTGGGCAATCACCATGCACAATAAAGTAAATCAATCCTAGAACCCTTTGAATTACTCATCCGTTACAAACTAAGATAATAAAGAACCTTAGCACCATCTCAAAAATCTAAACATCAATGATCAATCCTTATAAGATCAATATATGAACTCCTTGAGTCTACTTTATTACTCATTATACTCACATACTTTTAAACTTCTTGTTAATTTTAGTGCGGATAGAAAATACCTAACAAGTTTTTGGTGTCATTATTAGGAATTAAAAAAAGTTTTGAATTGGCAATATTAGTCTCTTAATATGTTATTAAGGAATTACTTGGTTCTATTTTTTTTTTTTTTGTTTGTTTGTGGTGTTTCTTTTTGTGTTTTATTTTGTAGTCACTAACTTGTATGATTTAAAGATTTGGAATTGAGCCATTATATTTGAATCTAGAAATTAAAAGAACTTAGAGATTTTTAAGGAGATAAAAAAAGAAAAACAACCATGAAAAAAATATAGCAGCTGTAAAGTAAATAATGATGGAGGTGTCGAGAAACAAAAGCGACATCAAATACATTATCACCCACTAGGTGATTATTGGTGACCGACTTAATGAACTATGTGAAGATAAAATCTATAATGTGTGGGACAAGTTTAAAGACTTAATGAAGAGATACTCCTAACATAGATTTGATCTATGGTTTTAAGGACAAACATTTTATAATGGGCTGAACTATGTGACTAGATAAATAGTGTGGATGCATGTCAAAAGGATATATCATGAACTAATCACATGAAGATGCTTATATACTTTTTGAGGAGCTGAAAAATAATAATTATAATGCTCCTACCGAAAGAACAATGAGCCGAAGATAAAGCTAGAATATTCAAGTTGAATAAAATTTTCATGAAAGTTAAGTTAGATACATTTATGAGTCATTTCTCCTCTCATTGAAAAAAAAGATCAACCATGGGAGAAATTTCTATGATGCAAATACAACTAGTAGTGTGTTAGTTAATTATTAGATTTCAGCAATGATGAATGCATCAGAAATAAAAACATTAAATGCTGAAATATACTAGGATCTAAGTAATTTGATAAAACTAATTATTAAGGAAATTCAGATGTTACTTTTTGTAGATGAAACCAAGACAATGTAGAATGCAAACATCTTCTAAAGGTATTAACATGATTGATCAATAAACAAGGTGAGTGTGCTAGCACCTTACAGCAAGTCTTTGTCTCACAAAAATAATTATATATATATTAATATGATTTGGATTGATTTCTTTTCTTTTTTGATATCTCCATGAAAGCTCTCAAGATCTTGCCAAAAAAATCACTCTATATGTATCTTTTTTACTTTTGAAGTATATTTATATATAGAGCTCATATTTTCTCTAATTAAAAGATATATTTTCATTTTTAAAAGAAAATCAATCCAATCATTTAAAAGAAAGTCAATATAAAAGAAACTCATTACCCTTTTAAAAAATAAAATTACTATCTCTTTTTTATAAAAGAAAGTCACTATCTCCCTTTTTAATACCATTACTTTGATTTAATTGAATTTAAATCAAATTCATTTAGCTATTAATGGGCTTGAACTTGATATAGTTAATGGGTTAAAAGAGTTTTTATAACATTTCATTATAACTCATTCTTGTATGTGATTGTGATCGAATAAGTTTACTTAATGTTGGCAGCATGCTCAAATCATATTCTAAGACCTAAGTAATAATTAGTTTTTAGCAAGGCATTATAATTATCCAAATTAAGTTAACTCTATGACTAAAAAAACCTTATCAGAATATGATATCAATCCCTTGTTGCGTGTTTTGATTAAGAATAAAGCATGAAATATAGCATCTTTATACAGCTTAATTATTCTTGATTCTCAAGCAAACTAATTAAAAATAATTATATTGGCAACTCTTATCAATCTCATTTGAGCAGGATATTGTGTATTTTAGTCTTACTTATCAAGGGGGCAATAAACATCTCACTAAATTAAAAGCAAAACAAATTTCTTTAGCATCACTCATATTCTTCTACATAACTCACTATATGCCTAACCATAACTTGTATTACCATTTAGTTAAGGATAGCATTGAGTTATATCAAGACATGAAGCTGTTCATGAAGATATCCATGGTGAAATCAAGTTAAAGAATATCATGAAGAATACAAGTTAAGGATAGCATTATTGATGACATAATTCATATAGTATTTCTTATAATGTGTCAGTCAGATATCATGTTCTTAATATCTATCTATATTTTGAATAACATTCTATGTTCATGATTAATAAAACATGTTCATTTCTTAGAAACTATAATAATCTTACTTCATTATTTTTTCCTTAATAATGATTGACTATAGACTATTTAGAATAATATTTTTATACCTCAAGTTTATACTTTCAAGTCACATTCTTTATGATATAAGGAAAAACCAATGATTAAAGATCTTATTTATCAAGATAAAACACAATTTGAATAGCAAGATAAACAAATAAATATCTCATGTATTAAATATAAATATGCAATGACAATTTAAATGCTACTAGGCTAGGACATACTATTAACACAATGGGCCAAGATAAAGTGTACCAAGTGGAAGATGTGAACTATGTGAATAAGTTCATATATCTTCCACCCAACAACAACATGCTCACTTATTATCATTTAAATTTGAAGAATCATGAAAGTTTCTTTTATGAGGAACAATCAAATATTCAACATCCTAATTATCAAAATAAATTTAGTTGCATAGATAAATTTTATTGACAACTTTTAAGGACAACATCCTAATTCCATTGACTAAAAAAAAGAAGTTGAACAATACAAAAGACATTAGAATGGATTGGATTTAATCAAAATTTAGCAACACGAATGTGATAATGAAGATAATTGAAGCACATATTGAAAACTAGCTATCGCTATTAAAGGAGTATCTAGATTATTTCCTAGTTATAATGAAAGGAGACTAAAACAATGTATGTCAATTACTTTGAGAAGTGGGAAAAATTGAAGTCGCTACTTGTGTTGATGAATATTGCATCCATTGAGAATCTAGCTCCACCCAAAATCATGAAGGGTGAGAAAGGCTTCCTTGGATATGGCAATCACTAAGTGGTTTGGCTATTTTTGAAAAATTTTCTATGAATCCTTTTCCATATATTATGTGTGAAGCAAGCGACTATGTTGTCTGAGTTGTCTTAGGGAAGAGAGATGACAAAAATCTACAAAGGAAAGAATTCGAACACATAGATAGAATTATAATTTTCAATTATAGACTGAAATTATTTCTAGGAAAACTAAGATTCAAGTGGTCTGGGCTAGTCAATGAACAAAGATTGAAATGTTATCAAGGATACCATAATATGAATTCTGATAATGAGATAGAGAGAGAGCGAGAGAGAGTTCAAAATAAATGAACAGAGATTGAAATGCTATCAAGGAGACCATAATAAGAACGAAGAATTTCATAGAGTAAAAAAACAATTTTTTTTTTGAAAATGATTGAGCTAAAATTTTAAGTAATTTTGGTCGAGCTAATGATGTTAAACATAGTACTTCTAGAGAGGCAACCCAAACACAATAGGTTAGATTTGAAGATTGAGAAAAGTATTATCAACCTTTTCCATATATTATGCTTCTGGTAATCTATTTAGTTGTCACAACGAGTGGACATTCAATGCTTTGTCACAAAAAAACTTTCATAGGTCATGACCCTTTGTGTTTTGAATGGCACAACATCACTTTCATGAGTCATGATACTTATGATTTTTTAAGTTGCAACATCATGTTGGATCACTTCGTGGAAAAATTTTTTTCATAATAGCAAGCATTTTAAAGCTACAAGAATAATTTATTGTGTCTAGATGATGTTACACAATCACAACATCATTTTTAGGCCATGACATCATTATTAAGTCACAATGTCATTCTAAAGTTGCCACATTATTTGACAAGCAACATCATTATCTTAGGCACATCACTTATCAAGTTGTAACATCATTTTTAAGGTGCATGATTTTTCTATCATGTGCTCATATTTTTATGTTCTTAAAATTAATTCATTATCATGACATCATTATCAAGCCGTAACATCACTTATCTAGTCACGATGTTATATGAGTCCATTTGACTAATAGCATAGTCACAACATTATTTAGTGATCACAACCACATTATCTTTCAATCACAACAAGTCACAACATTATTTTTGAGTCATGCCACTCTTATTTAGTCATGATTTTATTTTTAAGTCAAGTATATACTATTCATTCTCAACATTCTTTTTTAGTTGCAGCATCACCACTCATTATGATAAGAAACTGCTCATTTCTATTATCATTTCCCAATCCTAATAGCCCAACCAAAAACTAAAAAAGTAAATGTAATTCTTTTTCAATATTATTGTCAGTAGAAATTTGAATTTTTTATAGAAATGAACATAAGTGAAAGTGACGAAG
Organism: Sapria himalayana; assembly: GCA_029783825.1. Classification (NCBI taxonomy): domain Eukaryota; kingdom Viridiplantae; phylum Streptophyta; class Magnoliopsida; order Malpighiales; family Rafflesiaceae; genus Sapria; species Sapria himalayana. The sequence goes on along the minus strand of JAREIK010001563.1, from coordinate 1,651,832 downwards.
GAGAAGAGCATGATGACAAGTGGATAAATTTTTCTATCAAAAAAAAGGGGAGGCATGGATGATGAACACATTTTCCAAGAATAATTTTATTAGCTAACAAGTATTCGGTGGGTTCATATCATCATTCTTGGAAATCATAGATAAATGGATATGAGAAACCCTCTATATACACTTTGAACCCATGCAATATAATTGTGGTATGAGAATTTTATTCGAACAAAGGAAGAAAATATACTATGTGAGAGAAATTTAGTGATGCTTGGATAGAATAATCATCAATCAAGTGTTGTAGCTACTAGATGCATCCAATGAGAAAAAATTTAAAAGCTCAAAAGATAACTCGATTTCTAGAAGATAATTGAAATATTATCAAGAAGAAAAGAGCATTAGCATGGAACAAAGAAGAACTCATTTAGGCATATACTAAGAGGGGACTTGACTGAAACACCAAAGGTGTGGTTGTACTATTTTAGTTCAATCCTCCTACTCTCATTGCATATGTCCACAGCTAAGAAAGAAAGAGTTATACTCTTACATGCCATGTTAAAAGGCTACAAAGTCAATATGGAGAATATTATTGAAAAGTCTATTTTGGATTAACAAAGAGGGGCATTCACTAATCACATTATCCACCCCTTTCTCTTCTCTCAATTATGCAAAATTGAGGCAGTAAAGGTGCATGAGGATACCAAGGAGATATGTTCAAAAATGTCACCTCTAACATTGTCCAATGTGAAGAAAGAGTCAACCATGGGAGGGAATAAGAGGAAGCATGGAGAGGAAGAACTAGAAGTGGGCAGCACATAAAGAATAGAACCATATGTATCATCGATTACTAGTGTAGAAATTAGAGAAGAAAGAGAAGAAGAGGGCGGAATCAATGGAGAAGATTTATCCAAAAAAGAGCCAAGCCAACAAAGGAAACAACAAAACAATAATGAAGATATCTTGGCTCTAATAAAGACCATAAAACAAGAAATGTAAGGTAGACATCTCATGATGATTGAAGAACAAAGATTAAAGGACATTTAATTAGAGGAAGAATTGAGATTGAAGAATATTTATTTAGAGGAAGAATTTCTCAAACAAATGCTACTAGAATAGAAGGAGGATGTGAAAAATGGAGATGAAACGTGGAGAATGGAGCTAAAAGAAAGAGAAAAAAATTTCATGGTGAAGCAAGAGAAACATGAATATCTCTTCAAGTAGATGTGAAAAATAGAAAGTAATAGCAATACAAGGTCAACAACCAATAATGAAAAAATATTTACAAAAAAGAAATATGAGACATGAAGTCTTCTCTTGATTACAAATAGAAGCTACGGATGAAAGCCTAGACATGTACAACACAAACCAAAGAAAAATATAATATTTACAAGGGTCATTTGAATAGGCACTCAACTCTTTCAACTAGAGAAAAAATAAATTATTTAAAAGCAATGCCTAGCCGATGGAATGGGCAAAAAGCACAATGGAAAGCAAGCAAAAATCAAAGAGACCCTCTACATCCATCTCAAAGTTCTAGCCCTCAACAAAAGAATTCCTTCGAAAAGTGCTAAGTGTGAAAGGAAAAGTAGTCTCCACAATATATCAAAGAAAACAAAAAAAAACTATGAGATTAGAAATGAAATCATAGTTCTTTGCCATGATTCACTTCTCATCATCTAAACTGATATTTTGTTAAAGGCTATTTCAATTTGATTTGATTTGATAGATAGATTTTAATTGTTTGTGGAATTTATATGTTGTTTATTTATTGAGAGTGCAGACTTCTCTTTGCTTGATGACAAGCAAAATTGTAAGTGTGAGAAAGTTTGATATGCCCCAAGAATTAACTACAACATGATTAAGATGCAAATGATTAATATTTAACTACAACATGGAATTTTATAGGTTTTGAGTGAAAAGGGAAGAATTAACTAGCAGAGTGAAGTATAGAAACAACTACAATTGAAGTCACAACTCAAAATGTCTAGCTATGACCATATTCCTAAAAGAGATGAAGAATAGTTATAGTAGAATGAGTTGCAACATTATTTATATGACTCACAACATTATTTATATGATTCGCAACATTCACATGGTACAATATTACTTCTATGAGTCGTGACTCTATCATTTGAAGACTTAAAGCATAATAAGCTAAAATATCTTATTGTTGAGTTATAATATTCACATGTTGCAATACCATATTTCTTAGTCATGATACCAAGTGGAACCGCAAGCATCAATGAAGTGATAGTAGAAATCATGTTTCAACTCTTTTCCAATCATAACCCAAAAGCATGAAGTAGTGATGTGGCCTTATTATTTTTCAACAAATTCAGAAAGAAACAATATAAAAAAGTTAAAACAAGAGAAAAACATAGTCAGTGAGAGATGTAATAAGAAGAAACATATATGTGATAGACATAACACATTATTGACAGAGAACATAATAGAATATTAAGGAAAAGCAAAAGTAGCTTCGCTGATTATACTTTAACAAAGTAAATTGGTAGTAGATAATATCACCTAAAGCCAAATATAAACAATCAACTCCTATGAAAGTTCTACCAGTACTAGTAAAATTAACTAGTAGAAAAGATGGTTTCCAACAATCATTTCTGCATTCATTTGTTTGTATTATTAAACAATATTGTATCCAATTCTTTGTTTTAACTTTTTCCCAATACTAGCCTAGCACTTTGTCTATGTTTGATATATAAATCATATATAATGATTACTAAATATAATATGAGTTTTGTGGAATTTCAATATAAATTGTATTGATGTTGTTGGGAAATATCAGACATCTTTACTTTTGCCAAGATGTATATAGCTCACACAAGATAATTCATCATATAGATTGTGCCGTGGTTATTTATGATTTTTTCTAGTATCCAATTCAACTAGTAACCATGTCCATGTGTATTTCTTAGGATGATGACAAGTCATATGAACACACATGAGGGTGATAAACTTTAAGAGCACATGGGTGGGTAATTCTCAACATGGAATATTGGAAACATGCATATACACTCAAGACATTCATTGCATGAATAATGTTAGGCGACCAATGAACTTTCCTGAGTATCATTCGAATATTTGGCTACTCAAGGCATTTTGCGGTTCTTAAAAGGGTTGTGACACATGAATAAAAATACATGCTTGAGGTATTCACCATAATAGGTGACTATATGTGCCTCTAGGAGGGATAATATACTTAATATCATCCTCATTTCCTACTTAAACTATTGTCGGTGACTAGGTGATGGGTATGAGAAGTATGACCAACAAGGTAGCAATTTTTATCATCAATTTAATAAATAATTTTTAGATTGCATGACCATGGATGTTTAGTTAGGGCAATCATCATGCATATCAAAGTAAACCAACTTTAGAACCTTTTTAATTTCTTATATGCTATAAACTAAGATAGTAGAGGACATTGGCACCATTTCAAAATCTAAACACTAATCCATATGTATCATTCACTTTGTTTTCAATACTAATGTGATGATTAATTAGCAAAAAATATTCATTCAAAAATTCAACCCACCACTCAACATGTTGAACATTCAATTTCTTTTATGAGCTTAGCTATCTTTTGGCTTGGTGGTTAGAAAATAATACAAATTTAGTAGACAATAAGTAAAACCTCAAAATTGAAGACTCTACATTATAGCACAACACTTTTTTTTTAATATATAAACTATTGTATTTTAGCATCATTAAGTTTTTCACTAGAGAATTATAATGGGTGACCTTCTTAACTCAAGACATCACTTATACTTCTACCTAATGCATCATAAGCAACCTCAAAAACTTAGGTAAAATAAAATATCTCAAAGTGTCTTAGTCATTTTGACTTTGATTTCTCTAAATTTTTGACCAACATCATTAGACTAGTGATACTCCTTTTTTTAAGCATTAATGATAGGAGTCATACCATTTATAGGAGTCATGAAAACTATGAGCCTCAATGATAGATTTTGGTTCATGCCACTCCCTAATAACTCTAAACTTTTCAGGATTAATTAAAATGTCATGTTCAACCTAAATAAAACCTAAGAAAATCACACATGGTTGCATAAAAGAACACTTCTTAAGATTAATATAAAGTTTGGCCACTCAAAGTGAGAAAAACTATCAAATATGTTATAAATTATCTTCTTTAGATAGACTATAAATAAATATGTCATCAAAGTAAACCAATAGAAATTTACTAACAAAAGACTATTGGCCATAAGTCATAACTTACATGAAAATACTAAGGGCATTAGATAAATCAAACATCATAAATAACCACTCAAACAAACTATCTTGTGTTTTAAATGCATTTTTGCACTCATCACCTGACCTAACATGAATTTTTTAAAAATACTATGCAAATATATTTTATATAACTAACTAGAAAAACTAGCTACTAGATCCAACATATCTTCAAGTTGAGGGATAGGAAACCTATATCTGATTATGATCTTGTTGATGACTCTACTATCCAAACACATTCTCCAAGATCCTTTTTTTTGATAAATAATAAAAACTAAGATCAAAATTTGTACAACTTAAACAAGCTCCAAACTAGAACAATCATTACAGAATACAATATAAATTTTTATTTTAATCTTCCTAGAATTGAATCTAAATTTTAGAATTTTTCTTCATGTCATCTCTGGTTCCTTTCTTTCCATATATAGTAAACTGTAGTAGCAAATACATCTTTTCTTATATGGTTTTTAACTGTGTTGGCAGAGTATTTTTCCTTTAAGCTTTTGAAGCTTGACACGATGGACTCCATGGGTTACTTCATTGCTATCCAGTATTTCAAATGTTCCCATTAACTAATGGTGAAGTGGCACTCAAAGAAGGCATGCTTAAAAAATTTTGGTTGGGAGCAGAATTCACAATGCATGTTCCTTAGAATTGAAAATAGGCAGTATTTCGTTCTAATTCTTCCACATCTTGAAATTCATAGAAATACTGCATGATTTGGAATATGATTAGGGAACCATATAACTTTGATCCAAGCTTTTGTTTTCATCTCATTATTTCTAGATAAATATTTATATGCCTCAGATATAAGCATTCTTTTGTTACCTTATGTATTTAGAATAATTTTTGCTTGCTTTATCGCACTAGATTTTTTTTAATTATGATATCTCTAATTGCTATTAGGGATTTCCAAAAGGGAGGAACTTCCTTAGATATTTGATAATCCCAAATATTTTGAGAGTTTAGGTAATAATGGTGAATCCAACTTATCCAAAGAGTATCCTCCTTTTTGTATATTCTCCACATATTTTTAATATAAAAAGATTTGTTCCAATTTTGCTTAGTCAAGAATACCATGCCCACAAATAGATGTAGGCATGCACACTTTTTTCCAAGATGCTTGGCCCAAATCTGCATGTTTGTGATGCATCCCATTAAAATCTTCTACACGTATTTTCAATAGTATTAATTATTGATGAAGGTAAGAGGAATATTGAGAACCAATATCCATTTATTCCTTGGATAACCATTCATTCTAATTCAAGTCTTCTAGCAAAGAAAAGTAATTTACTAGCCCATTGATGTATAGCGGCTATAATTTTAGCCAATAGTACAGAAAATTGGCTGTTATAAGTCTACTCGAATTATTCAAAATTTCCTCTTTTATATTAGTTTTAACTCCTCCAAAAAAAGATATTCAATTTGGAAGGATTAATATAAATGCCAGTAGTTGCAGCAAATTCATTTAATACATTAAGAATAATCTTGATTGAGGAAGTATCTCTTCTAGTAAAAAATTATCAATTTGTCCGCATACATTAGGTGGGAAATTCTTAAGGGGTAACATCCAGGATGAAATAAAAACCTTTTAGAATTTATAGCCTTGATAAGTAATCTGGATAGGTATTCCATGTAAATGGTGAAAAGATAAGGAGATAATGGGTCTCCTTACCTTAGCCCTCTTTTTCCTTTAAACAACTCATGTAGCTCTCTATTAATGGTGATAGAGAAAGAAGTAGTGGTGATAGAGAAAACCTTTAAAGAATTTTGCTATGAAATTAAAAGCTGTGAGTGCTTCTTTCAAGAAACCCCAATTAACCGTGTCAAATACCTTTTGGAGATCTATCTTGAGGAAGCATCCCTGAGATATTCTTTTTTTTGCATATCTCAATATTAAATTTTGCACAAGTAAGAAGTTATCTGAGATTAATCTCCCTTTAATGTATGTTATTTGGGCTGGGTTAATTATGACTCCTAGTATACCCTAGAGCCTCATTGCTATCAGCTTAGATATAAGCTCATATAAGACATTACAAAAAGAAATGGGCCTATAATCTTTAACCGAGGAAGAGTGAGAAGATTTTGGTATTAGTACTATATATGCTTGATTTATTTGCTCGAGCATTCTTCCGAAATTAAAAAAGCATTATATAGCACTAATAACATCCTTCCTAATAACCTCCCAAGATTCTTTGAAAAACTCAACCGTATACCCATTTGGACCAGGAGATTTAACGCTCCCCGTCGAGAATTGAGCTTCTTTTATCTCTTTAGAAGAGAAGTTTAGTAATAGAAGACTTTATTCAGAATCTAGCAGAATTCTCCCACTATGAATAGTTGATTCACATAATGATACTCTATCTTTAGATGAACCTAGTAGAGTTTTATTGTATTCGAGAAAAGCTTCGGAAATATCATTATATGACGTAGTATAGTTTCCATTTTCCTTTATGATAGATATTATTTTATTTCTTTGGATTCTAGTGCTTGCCAAAAAGTAGAAAAACTTAGTATATCTGTCACTTTGTTTTAGATACTTGAATTTGGCTTTTTATCTAATAAAAGATAGTCTAGCCTCTTCCAACATCCTCTATTCAACTCTTAATTTGGTATTCCCCTCAAGCTCCTCATTGCTTATAAGTATAGTTGATATGTACTTATTCAGGTTTATCTTAGCATCACTTAGTAATTCATTAATATTATTTCCTTTCACAAAAAATGTCGATTATTTTATTTAATTCTCTATACTTCTTATCACTATATTTATGTGTTCCAAATTTATTTCAAATATCTCTATATGGTCATTTGGAAGATTATTTTTTCTTTTCATCTTGGTCAATAATACTATCAATTTATCATTGATGAAAGATTTTTTTTCACCTTTTGAATATTAATAATTTGAGCTCAATCCTCCTTGAATATTATATCCCATGAAATTATTCCCAAAATTTTTCTGGACTTTTCTAATATTATATTGCTCATTCCATAGTCTTCATATGAAAATTTTTTATGATTACTCACATTGAGATGGTAGTGTGGGGATATTAGGATTGGATGGAATATTTACCTTTTTATTTATAAACTAATGACCCCTTTTACTAGATAAATGAGGCCCAAGTTTGATGTTTTTTATGGTTGCAAAACAATAATTCTTTCATTCCATTTTACTTCTCTTATTGGACTTTCGACTTTTTAAGAAATACTTCCCACTATGCCTCCATCATGGTAAATCTATCCAACTCTAAGACTCTTGATTATTTTTACAAAAAGGCACAATCATTCTTAGTTTGATATTTATTTTTTGCTATCTTCTCATACAAATAATGTATTTCCTCAGGTGACTTGTTCATAATCGACCAACTCAATGTCACATCAATGGTACATCTCATCATATAACTCAACCCATTATATAAGGTTTGAGTTTGGTACTACAACTCAAACTCATGTTGAGGACATCTCATTAGCAACTCTTAAAAAGGAACCCTAAGCATCATACAAATTCAATAGCTCTTCCTAATAGTCTATGGCTTATCTCACTCCATAATCATGAGATAGTATGAGGCGGGAAGAACTTTATGAATAAAATTTGCACAAGTTTGTCACAACTCTCAATCAAGTCTCAAGTTAAGTATTGAATTCAACTTCATGACTTTTCTCTCAAATAAAAAAAAATAGTTGTAACCTGATAGTATCTGGACTAACTTTATCTATTTTAAGTACATCGCACAATTTCAACAATATTGTGACATGTCTATTCAAATCCTCTAATATCCTCCCATTATACTAATATTATTGAACCATTACTATTTAGATTTGATTTTAACTCGATAATTAACTTCAACTGGTTATATCTAAATATTTGAAGTAGTTGTCCATCATAATAGGTTGCAATTATGATTTTGGTATAACATCTAATTTTTTGGTTAGGTAAATCCAAAAATCTTGTTGAGCAAAGATCTCTCATTCAATATCATTCTATAAGTATATAAGTTATATAAGTAAAAAAAGTAGATATTTAGTCCATATGTTAAATCCATAGAGATTGCACACACATGCTAGATCAATCAATTATAATTAATAGTTGCTTGAGTATGCATGATAAATAGGATTAAAGTCATAAATTTTAAATTGTAGTGATGCTTCATATTTTTATTTGTGTTGGAATTCATAAATAGTTATTTAATCATTATGCTTAATCATAAAACAAAGGCTAGATGGTTATAAAATAATTTTTACCCTACTAGCATGTAATATGGTTATCAACTATTGAGCTCTTACCAATGAAAATCCTCTTGTAGCTATCCCCTTGGTACTTAACCTCAAAGAAAATTCATCATTCTTACTTGGATGTTATCCATAAGTCCATACCTTTTACCTTTTAGAAAATTTATTAACTACCCTTAATAGTTACTTTGAATGAATATTTTTATTCTTTGACTTTTATTATGTTTCTCGATGATAATTGATGCGGTAATAAAAACATATGCACTTTTGGTTTTGTTAGTATCATACTAACATAATTAGGAAATACTTTTTTTTTGTGTTTAACATGTGGCATCCATATGATTGAATGTAACTCATGGGACTGTCACCACTATACAAATCACTTCCATCCATTTCTATCATATAGCTTACCTATCACCTTCCTCCATATGATAGATGACTCTCATACCAAATGTGAAACCCTTAAAAGAATATTCTATTTACCACCCAACAACAATTAAAAGTCAATTCTTCTAGGATATGCATAATAGAGTAACTTATTAAAGCATTCATATTTTTGACTTCGTAAGTATCATAATCACAATGATTAAATATACCATAATTTTAGGTTTTGGTGTATGAGTTTATCTCATGCACTATGGTCAGAAGGGATGTCATTTCCTTCCTATCATGCATATGTGTGTGTTTCGTAGCTTACTTATCATCGTCCATACTCCAATTTGCATGAACCCACCAATAATTAAAATCTTAATCTTAGTTTTATTTTAATTATAAACCATCTATAACTAAATAATATCACAATAAAATATCACATTAAAGTATTAATTAAAGTATTCATCATAATAAAATATATCATATCATCCATAGATTTTTATTTTAGCCTAAAATTGGAGAAACTAACATAAGAGATAACTAAAAATTCATCTCATATGAATTCAGGTGCACAATTTAAACACTCAAAAGAATCTATGCTTCGAAACCTAAATCTCTTAAAACAAACTTATTTTCACTTTTATTTTCCCCATGGAGAGGGTTGAAATATGTACTCAACTCTTAAGTTCTATTCTTATACCTTGTGGTACTTGGTATGAGACATCTTTTTTATGCTTTTCATGAATCTCCTTTTAATTAGAAATTATGATACTAAATAAAAGTTACGAGTTAATTTTTTTAGTTATATAACATAAAATTGTGGTACTTGGTATGGTCATGGTTTTGATCTCTTTACTCTACTTGATCATCAAGGCATTGAAAAAAATCAAGTTTCCTTATTTAGCTTCTATAACATTAAGTCAAAGTACTACAATAAGGTATGGCTTGTAAATTTAGTCTCTTTAAACCATTATCACAATGATGAGTATTATTGTGGCATGTGCATTTCATTGTTATAACCTAAAGAATTTTTTATTTTTTGTTTATTTTTTATTATTTTTTATTTTTTTTTTATTTTTTTATTTTTTTATTTTTTTATTTTTTTATTTTTTTATTTTTTTATTTTTTTATTTTTTTATTTTTTTATTTTTTTATTTTTTTATTTTTTTATTTTTTTATCTTTTTATCTTTTTATCTTTTTATCTTTTTATCTTTTTATCTTTTTATTTTTTTTATTTTTTTATTTTTTTTTATTTTTTAAATTTTAGTTTCTCTCTTAGCCAAGAGTATGTTTGTTAGTTGTGACTAAAGTTTGATTCTTTGTAATATCCTATAACCAAAAATCATAATGCTCAATTAGTATTATGGGTTTGGCTTGAATATTTTATAGTTTTATAAAGGAAATTCAAGACATCTAGAGGTTTTCATGACACTGGTTGACACCAGTGTCGTGCCTGTCCATGGCACCAATAGTGCCATGCCGTGTCGAGGCCAACAGGGTTTCATGCCGTGCCTAGCCCGACATGATATCTTGGCACAAGCCGAGAAACATTCTCAACGGCAGAAGTTGAGCCCGACCGACGAAACTCGCCAATCCTCGACAATGAAGAGGCATCACGACAAAAGATGACTCGGCGGCGTTCCGCCAAACCCTAATTTTTTTTTAAATTAGGATTTGGCCTGACCGGGCCGAACCGGGTGGGTTCATGCCGTGGGTCCGTGCCGGGCTAACCTCCACAAAATCGTGTCGTGCCTGGCCAGGCTCAGAAGCACGATCAAGCCAGCCCGACACGTCCCGTTTGACACCTCTAGTCACTTAGCACCCAAAGGGGTATTTGGTTACGATAATATATAATTAAAGTTATTGTCATAAAGTTGTTTTGAGCTAGTTCAACTATTACTCCAAGAAATATTCATTGGCAAAAGAATATATAAGATAGTAAAAGGATATTGTCAACAATATAGTAAATTCGTAACATTTGAAAATGACCTTGACTATGTGTGTAGATTTCAGGCAAGAAGGAATGTTGAAACCAATCTACAAGCACTTAATTATGTAATCAAGTCATAATATAAAGAATGCTCTAACTTTATATGACTTTTCACTCCTTTCCCACTCAATAATTTCACAAAGTCTTATATTTCACATAAAAACTAACTAATTTCACTATTATTCATCATAATTTACCAAAATTATAATTTTATGAAATAGTTCTATTTTAAGCTTTTTTCCATTCAAGCACATCATACATAATCACCAAAATAACTAATATTATTTGATATTTGACATACCAAACAAGCTTTCATACTAAAGTGGTTGTTCATTCTCAAGCAATTAATCCCCCTCTTAAAAATACAACTTTTCCTATATTATACATAAGTGTTTGCTATGACTATGTTTGAGTGTCATAGTATATCTAGATTGTGAGACTAATTTTTTTGTGGATATATAAATGAGTCTTGGTGGGTTTGAGTTCCATGAAAAAAGTTGTGGGTGCGTAAAATGTGCACAATGTTCTGTGTGAGTAAATACATAATTTTTTATTTCATTATACAATACAAAAAAAATCATAGTTTACCTCTCAAGTAGTGTTATAGTTAACATATAGAGTTATACCATCAATGAGATGTTACCTTCATAACTTCATAGGTGATCTTAGCTATTCTTGAATTTTTTTTCAACATTGAATTATATTCTATACTTTCTTTTTCAGATTTTCCTTCTTTTTATTATGTTTTCAAAGATATAGTTTTTTGGATCTCCATGGTTTTTTATTGGGCGATAATTTGAGCTTTTTCTTTTTGGATCTACAAAGTTGTAGCATTGTTGTTTTCCTTGGCTTCTTCTTTTAACTTATATTTCTCCAAAGTCACAGTGTTGGTCAAAGTAAGACTTTCATTGCTGCCTCTATTTTTTTCCTTTCTTTGGATCCTTTAGAATTATTGTTAAATGCATGTCTTCCTCTATCATTTTATTAACTACAGTTGGAATGTTGCCTCTATTTATGCTGTAAGTATATTCTCCCTATCCTTTACATCAATTTTTCCATACAATTGTGAAGAGAATTTAGATATTTTACTTTTTTTTTCCTACCTTTCTAGAGTACTCTTGTTTGAAGCCTTCTAAAGTTGCATCTTTGAAAAATATTGTGACTTCATAGCTATCATCCTTTCTCAATCTTAAATTCACTTGCATAACTATGTATTTCCACTTCTATGTTATCTTTCTCATTTATCTTGGGCCAGTTGTTTGTTATAAAATCTTTTTATCTAATGTCCACATTTTGTGGCCTTGATGTGCGGAAATGGTTATCTTTCTTCCAATAATCTTTGTAAATTTGAATTTCATTTTCTCTTTGGCTATGCAAGGAGTAAACTCTCTTTTCTTGATATTAATAAGGGTCTATCCAATGGCTGAAAATGGTCATCCCGAGATCAATGGAGAATATTGATCGTCATTGATATCTAACACCACAAAATCTTTGGAAAAAATAAATACATCAACCTTAATCTATACATCTCTAATAATATCCATTAGGTACTTTGTTGATCATCATTTGTAGTTAAAGTCTTCTCACTGATATTCAATCCTCATGCTATTAACAAAGATATTATGTTGAAACTTGATTGAAAATCACATAGCACTTTTTGGAATATGTGCTCCCCAATTATATACTATATCATACAACTTTTTGAATTCTTTAACTTTATCTTGAGTTTTCATTAAATAACCAAATTATATTTTTCTGTCATATTCATAATTTTATACATCTCTAACTTTCTTTTACTACTAAGATATCCTTCATGAATTTTGTATAGTTTGACATTTGAGATAATGATTCAGTAATTGAGATATTAACTTCTAACTTTTGAAAATTATTGAGAAACTTCTCAAAATATTAATCTAATTTTCTCTTTCTAAAACATTACAAAAAAGAAAAATTTAGAGAAAAATTATTTTTAGTATCATTCTCCATCACATTTGTCTTTCCATTGGTTCTGGTACTCTCCATGGATTTTGAAAATGTCATGGTGGGAGTCATGCCTTTGGAAAATTTGTCATTATTTGCTCTAGCTCTCTTTGTTTCAACTTATTCGATCTATTTCCTCTCATGCTCCTTGTTGCGTATATGTATAATCGACAAGTACTTCTTCATGTTTGTTTCACTATCACTTATTAATTTATTAATACTCTTCCCTTTCATTGATAGTATCAATTATCTTAATTGATTCTCTGTACACTACTAAAAATAATAAGAATACTGACTAAATTACCGACCTAAAAATACGTTGATAATTGCTGACCTAATCAAGACTATTTAGAGACTGAAAAAAGGTTTTTAAAAAAAATTCCAACAACATTTCCGACCAAAGACTGACCATATTGATCGACAAAATATTTTTGGTCGGAAATTAGTCTGTAAATTAGTAGGAAATTAGCAAAAAAAAAATTATCAACAAATTACCGACCATTTAAAGACCAAAAATATATTTCCATGAAAAATGGTTGGTAAAATGGCTTTTCAAAATATTTATAACGTCATAATTACCGACCATCTACCAACCAAAATCTTTGTCAGTAATTCCTCGGTTAAATTTTTTAATTTAAAAAAAATTGCTAAGTCATTAACACTTAGCAAAATTTCTCTCTTTCAAATTTTGAACCAAATGCAAAATGCAACTACACGGGAGCAACCTAGGAATTCTATCTCTTCTTTTACTAGGTAATTTTTTCATTGTTCTTCTCCTTCAGAATGCTATATACATATCTTTGTCTCTCTAAATTTTATTAGCACTATCGAATTTTCATTTTTACAGAATAATCGGGCATTAGCATTTTTAATTATTCCCCAATTTTCTTCCTTTTTGCTTCTATTTTCATTTTACCTTTATGATTTTGACTCTACACCATTAATGAAAGTATAAATTGGTAGTGTAATCTTTGTTCGTCTACTATTTAAATTTTTAAGGTTTTTTTGATTTCAATTACTAAATATTTGCATTTTGTTCTCTCATTCTATAGCTTAAGAAAATATATAATGCTTGATGTTTTCTGCTTATGTAACTTAAGAAAAATTAAACTTAATGTTAATGGGTTATATTTTTGTTGTCTCCAAATAAATTATAAACATGTAGCTGTATATATAAGTTTTTATACATTTATATAATCATATGACATAATATATAAATATCTATACTTTAATTTATATAAATATATTACATTATATATAAACACTAATATGTTTATATTAACATATAATGTTATATATAAATATTTATACATATGTATTAATGTTTATAAATATCTATACAACATTTACATAAAACTATCCATTTATATAATTTTTTATATAATAATTATATAACATTAAATGTTTATACAATTTTGTAAACATTTATATTACATATTAATTTTTATATAAATATAAAATATTTATAATGTTTATATAAATGTGATATATATACTATATAATATTTATAAAAGTGTTACATATATATAATAATATTTAAGTAACATTTATAAAAATATTTTAATCACAAATATTATATCTAAATTTTTATTTTATTATATAATTATATGCCATTATATATAAAAGTATTTATATATAACTTTATTTATAATTAAGTAAACTATATTTATAACTATATTTATAACTATACATAACTAATTGTTAACTATATAATAATGTATAACTATATGTATAATTCTATATAACTATTTTTTAAAAAATTATATACTGTATGTATAAGAATATATAACTATATATAATTCTATTTTGTTAATGTATAACTATATTAAAGTTATATATAATTATATCTTTAACTACATACATATTTATAACTATATGTGTATAACTATATATAAATATTTGTATAACTATGTAACACTCTATATAATAAAATATAATTATATTTGTAACTATATATACATATAGGTATTCATATAATTAAATCAAAATATTCATTTATAATGTTGTATATATTTATGTATAACTACTTATAATTACTTGTATGAATATATCTATATATAACTATATGTTTAATTATATATAACTAATTATAACTATATATATTATATGTATAATAATATATAACTATTAGTAATTGTATCATACTATATGTATAACTATAAAAGTTTTATGGATAATTATATTTAAATATTAAATTTACAGCTTATATTTAATATATATTTGTATATATTAGTATTTAAAAAAGTATTTTACTATATCTATACCTATACATAACTATATGCATAAATATATAAAATTAAATGAAAATATATTTATACCTACATGTATAAATATAAGTATAACTATATGTATAACCACATGTAACTATATTTATAATTACTGTATAACAACATACAACATCATGTTTAACTAAATGAGTATAACTATTTATATATATTTGTATAGTTATATAAAACTCTATATAATAAAATATAAATTTCTTTGTAACTATGTATACATATATGTATACATAAATGTAAATCTATATATTTGTTTATAATTTTGTATACATTTATGCATAACTACTTATAACTACTTGTATTAATATATCTATATATAAATATTTGTTTAATTATATATAACTATTTATATCTATATATATTATATGTATAATAATATATAACTATACATAATTGTATCTTACTATATGTATAACTATAAAAGCTTTATACATAACTATATTTAAATATATAATTTACAACTTATATTTAATATATATATCTGTATATATTAGTATATAAAAAAGTATTTTACAATATCTATACCTATACATAACTATATGTATAAATATATAAAATTAAATGAAAAAATATATAAACTCACATGTATAAATATAAGTTTAACTATATGTGTAACTATATGTATAATCACATGTAACAATATTTATAATTACATGTATAACAACATACAATATTTTATTAAACTATATGTGTATACCCATATATAAATATTTGTCTAACTAAATAAAAGTCTATATAATTAAATATAACTATATTCATAACTAATCATACATATATGTTTACATATATGTAAATCAATATAATAGTTTATAACTTTGTATATATTTTTGTATAATTACTTATAATTACTTGTATAAATATATCTATATATAATTATATGTTTAATTATATATAATTATTTATAATTATATATACTATATGTATAATAACATATAACTATAAATATATGCCACACTATAATGGGCCATCCCGGCACAACATGATCATTTTCACGCCTCTATGTTTGACATTACTCATAAATAATAGTTTAAGTGGCTGATGAATCATGAGTTATTTTTACAGATTCTATTGCTTGCTTACTATTTATTTGTGTTTTGAATTATTTTCACCTTATTGACATTTTTCCTAAGTGTTTGGTGTAATGGGGTGTGATTGATTCTAAAACCTCCTCCACCTTTCAATGATACCAACCCATATAATGTGTTAAAGCCTCGAGAGAAAGCCCAATGGCTCCATACAAGATAGCTATGTGGTCTAGTAGTCTTTTATAATGCAATTAAAAGGTTTACAAGCAAATTTTATAGTCTTCTAAGCTGCTTCTCATTATGTGTTAAGATGGAACGAATGAGAAAATAATTTGTAATTGATTGAAAAACTTTGTTTGGTATTCAGATTAGGCATAATGTGTTGTGATTAATAAGTTATAAAAGAAGATTTTATTTTTCTATTATAATTTGCATCTATTAGAAGAGTAAAACAAGGTCATATATGTATGTATGTATCCATGTATGTATGTATGTATTGAACTTTCATCCTATAAAATTTATTTGCAAATTTATTGCGCCTTGTGTTTCCAGGTACAACATAATTTTGAACAAACTATAAAGATTTTTGCAGCCATGGTTATTGTGTTTGATCCCTTTCTTTTAATGCTTATGATCGAATTGCTAGCTATTTTATGTTAATGCTCCATTATGGATTAGGACCAATCCTATTGAAGAGAAAATAACTCTTGGATGGGTGTAGGCAGAGGTGGATGTATAGTAGGTTGCATATCACCCGCATAAAAAAAACTTTATCGAAACCAAAATAAATTGTTAATGAACATAAAATTAATTGAGGACAATTGCATTTGTTTACTAAATTGATTTTTTTTGTGACTAGTTATGGAAGACGATCGTGAATGGATGTATGAGGGTCGAATAATGAATGGAATGTTCTCTAATGAATGTGCGGATAAAGTTATTGAATTTGTTGAGTTTGCTATGAGACATCATGAATGTGTGAATGGTGGCACAACTATAAGGTGTCATTGTACTTTAGTTAAATGTCAGAAAAAAAAGTTTTTGATTGTTGAGATTATGAATATGCATTTGTATAGAAATGATTTTGTGGCGGATTATTATGTTTGGATATACCATGGTGAGAAGCAAGTCCACCAAAGGTTTTCAAGTTCAGTACAGGTGTCAATAAGTGAACCTGATCAAATGGTCTCGGATAATATGAATCACACTACATACCATAGAATGGTTTGTAATGATGTGGGACTTGAATTCAACCCGAATGAGGAATCCAATGTCGAGGCAAGGAATTTCTATGATATGATTCGAGTTGGAAACAAACCTGTATATGAGACAAATTTTAAGCATACTTAACTATCTGTAGTCGCGAAGATGTTAGAAACAAAGCACAAACACATGTGTTTGTAGGCATGGTTTGATGATATGTTTAATTTTATTCAAGAATTGTTGCCACAAGATAATTTGATGCCATTGGATTTCTACAGCATGAAAAAGTTATAGAGGCTTGGGATTACCCGTATAGGTCATTCATTTTCATGTGAACAACTGTATGATATTCTAGGGTGATGATAGTGACCTTAATAGTTGTAAATATGTGGGCATGGTCGGCACAAGTAAAAGGTTAGGGGTTCTAGAAATAGATTGTATATAAAGAAGTTGAAGGTGTCGTATAAGAAGATGTACTATTTTCGAATAACACCTAGGTTGCAGAGATTGTATGCATCAACCATAACAGCTAATGAAATGAGATGGTATTCAGAGCATCATTGGAGGACGGTAATATGTGTCACCCTTCTGATGCTCCTGCTTGGAAACATTTTGATGGGTGTTTCCCTGATTTTTCTTCTGAAGTTTGAAATATTAGGCTGAGTTTATTTGCTGATGGTTTTCAGCCATTTAGTCAATCTGGACAACAATATTCTTTGTGGCTTGTGGTGGTGATGCCGTATAACTTGCCTCCAGACTTATGTATGAAAAAAGAATTTATGTTTTTGATTGTGTTAGTGTCGGGGCCTATGAATCCAAAGGGGATGATAAATGTTTTCTTGAAGCCAATGATAGCAGAGTTGAAAAGTCTTTGGGGGTGTTGGGGTTCAAACTTATGATATTTCGAAATGGAAAAATGTTCAGATGCGCGTTGCCCTCGTGTGGACCATAAATGACTTTCCAGCATATTTTATGATGTATGGGTAGAGTATAGCTGATATGTTTGCATGTCCGCATTGTATTAAAGATTTTGATACTTTTAGAATAATTAAGAGTGGGAAATAGTTGTGGTTCGACAACTATCGGATGTTTTTGCTCATTAATTATCCTTATCGACGTAACACCAAAGATTGGAAATGAAATTCTATAGGATTTGAATAACACAGGGTTGAGGAAGGTGATTGATGGTGATGTTGAGATTGTGAATGCAACTATATCTAAGACTTGTGGGTGGGATAAGAGAAGTATTTTCAGAGATTTTCAATACTGGCATGAACACTTTCTCAGGCATAATCTTGATATTATGCATATCGAGAAGAATGTGCTTGATAATATTTTCAATACAGTGTTTAACATTCCAAGGAAAATTAAAGACACATACAAGTCAAGAGATGAGTTGAATAAATCTTGTTGTCGTCCTCAATTTGCACAAAATCTTGTCACCAGTAAATACCCTGATGTGCCATTTGTTTTGAATAAATCACAGAAGAAGAATGTGTTGAAGTGGGTAAAAAAACTTCGATTTCCAGATTGTTATGCTTCTAATTCGGGGAGATGTGTGGATGCGAACAAACTTAAGGTGTTAGGCATGAAGAGTCATGATTGTCATATATTCATTCAAAGGTTGTTACCAATTTCTCTTCGAGAATTCTTGCCAAATAGAATATGAGAGCCGATAACTGAGATTTCTTTATTCTTCAAACAACTGTCCTCTTCTTCTTTGATTGATGAGGAGTTGAGGAATATGGATAAAGAAATTTCTGTTATCTTATGCAATCTTGAAAAAATTTTCCCTCCGAGTTTTTTTGACTCAATGAAATATCTTCCATTACACTTGGCTTACGAAGCTAGAATTGTTGGTCCAGTCTATTATCGTTGGATGTATCCTTCAGAAATGTAATATTAATTCACTCAACCAATTCTTTTCACACACACACACACACGACTCATAATATTGAATAAATTTTTTGTAGATACTTGAAGAAAATAAAGCATACAATAATGAATATGGCTTAGGTTGAAAGTTCAATATTATTTGGTTATATTATGGATGAGGCTGCCAAATTCACTTCATTCTATTTTAAATGAGATCCAACTCTTCCACTTAAAGAAAAATGGAATGAGGTTTATTTTAATGACATTGTGGATAATAAAATGTTTGAAATTTTCAAGCCTCCGGGTAAAGCAATTGGTGTTGAAGGGAAATGGTATCTATCAGACAATGAATATACTGCAGCTCATCTATATATCCTAATGAATTGTCCAAAGGTTCAACCATTCACAGAGTAAATATTTATTAAAAGTAAAATGAGAACTATTTAGCATTTTAATTTACTTTTTCCTATCAATGTATCCATTATTTCTAATTTTTTTAGTGAATTTTTTATAGAAAAACATAAACAGTTTCCAAACATGAATGACAAAGCTATCAATACCATGACGGAGCAAGAATTACAATCATTGTTTGAAAAATACGTATGTTTATTAACATGAAAATCACAAAACAATTATATTGTTCTAATACAAATTTATAATTGTAATCTCAATAATCCACTAATTTCTGATTACAAGTTCATAATCGTGCAAATAAAATTTTCAATTATTATCTTCGAAGCATAGCAAGAGGTCCCCTAAGAGAGGTTAGAACTTACAACGATTACTATGTGAATATTTTTAAATTTTACACTAAATCATATGGTAATTACCAGGCAACCGACAATACGGGGGTATGTAGTAAAGGATCCATATACAATGAAATCGAATCTGACTATTATTGGACTTTAGTCAAAGTGATCAAGTTATAATTTGAAGCCCTCCATGTTAAAAAATTGTATTATTCAAATGTGAATGGTTCAACCCAACACCACATGTCGGTATTATTGTCCATCCTCAATATAAACTTGTCGATGTGCACGATAAAAAATGATTCAACAAATATGAATCTTTTGTCTTAGCAGTACAAGCATTACAGGTTTATTATTGTGAATATCCAGGTCAGACCAGTCCTATAGAGGATTGGAAAGCTGTGTGCAAGGTCAAAGCAAGAGCTCAAATTGACATCCCCGCATAACTAAGTACTAATGTCATAGAACTAGCTTTTCAAAATGATGATAATGATATTATAATCGAAGCTGTGGTGAGAGATGAAGACATCCTTTTAATCACATATTCTAATATGGATACATGTGGGGATGTAGATGTTGACGAACATTTAATTGATCATGAGGAAGAAATGAGTGATGAAGAGGAGTTTGAAAATGATGTTACTACATCTAAAGAAAAAAGCGAACCTAATTTGGATGATTCTGATGAGAATGAGTAGATAGTGAGTTTTATGTTATTTTAATCTTTAATCATTTTTGTTTATTTTCACTGCCTTATGTATTTTACTTAAAGATTACTAATCAATAATGTGTTATTTATTATTTTTAATAGATATGGTACATGGACGAGGTAGAGGCAGCACGTTGCAAGGCCATACTAGTTCTGGTATATGCAGCAAGGCCTCAGCTATGCCCGATCCTGGTAGAGGGTCAGGGGTAGATGAGACACCACAGTAGACAGAGAATGTTATGAATGTACCGTAGCAGCATCATCAACAAACAAATCCACATAATGGTCCTGAGATTTTGATGAATGATCACGAGACATGGGAGGAAGAGGAGGGAGAGGATGGAGATGTTGGAGAGTCTTCATCAAAACATCCTACAAATGAGACTCTCTCTATATTGCTCAGTTCGATCCGATAATTGATAATCCGTAAGATATCAAACTTAACTAATGATTTATCAATTTCTTGATTTATTGCTTATTTGCTATTAAATTTTGGGTTACTGGACAAAGTTAGAGCCGTCTGGTTCAATTTCTAGGGTTCTTGGGATAATTTTCAAAAAGTTTTTTAAACATAATGGACATAATTGGAAGTCACTGACACATAGAGACTAGTTAATGATTTGTAGAGAATTTAAGGTACATATTACTACCTAATAGTTATTACATCTTTTATTTATTCTTTTGTTCATTAATGAAAAATATTAAAATTATAATTGTAGAAAGTTTATAGGTGGACACACCCAAAGGAGACGGTCAAAAGTGTGTTCTACAAACATGATATCAGTCGGTATAAATACATTGTATACGAGATCAAAGATAAATGGTTGAAGAAGAAAGAGCAAGATTTGAGTGTCCTGGATCATGTTTTCAAGGAGTGGTAGAGAAGATGGGTAGATCCTAATTATAAGAAGAGGTGTGATAATAGAGCGACAATCATCACTCAGAGCAGGCTGGAAAGGGTATTGGCATGTCTACACACACTTGTGGATCTCACTCTATGCATGAGCATGAATGAGCATTTATATTATTTCTAATTTATGCTTTTTATGTTTATTAATTTGTGAATTGTGTTCAATTATGCCTAATTTTTATTTTGTCATAATAAATTTTTTTCAATAGAATTAACTTATGTATTATGTGTAATTAAAGACACGCAAAAAGGTTAAGAAGCTCAATGCTCCTCGCTTATTCAGATACACGCACACGAAGGCTCATGATGATTGGACTTTTATTGATTAGAGATCTCATGCAGTAAATGTAAGTTTCATTAAAATAAAATTACTTCTTTCTTTTTTTTGAATATAAATTTAAATACTTATCGTACATGTTTATTAGGCGAGATATGAGGAAATGTTAGCTGCTACGACTCAAGCATATTCCAAGTCTACTTCAGGTTCATGTGATGGTGCAACAGGTAGTTCTCAATTCATCGGCTCTACATGTTAAAATGAATCAGATTTGGTATGATGTTGTTGATGGAAAGGAGAAGATGCCCATCTATGGCATCGGTTCATCGACATCATCATTCTACTCACATAGACGACCAGATTATGAAGCTACATTTTCAAGACCATTTTTGAATTTTTTTCGACGATAGAGGACTTTCAGGACACGATGCAAAATGTGATACAATATCAGTTGGCCGATACTGAGCGACGCATGATCGACTATGTGGATGATAGGGATGAGTTGCGCCTGCGTTTTGACTAGCTTACAAAGAAGTTTAAGGAAAGAGGACTACAGTTCAACCATGATGATATGCCTTGGATTATTTGGCATAATGCTCCAGCTACAACATCTACTCCATCACCTACAGCAACACCAACAACAATTGCATCAAGACTAGCAGTAGCAGACAGCTCTATCCCAGTACCCGACATCTCACCATACGGACCAGATACATCTCAGCATAATATTTATGAAATCATGTTGGATGATTGAGTGTATTACACATATTTTTTTTCATGTCTGAAACTTGGAATTTGGAATTCATGTTTTTATTTTCTCTTGATTTATTTACTATATATATGTAGTATATATATTAGTTTTCTTGTTTTAATTGTACTTTTCTTTTATTTCATAATCTTTATATATATATAAGCAAGATATAAAACTCAAAACGGAAAAAAAATATTTAAAAATTAATTTACTGACCAAATGGAGACTAAAAACCGACCAAAATTCTTTAATATCAATGGTTGGTAAAAGGTCACCAAATGGTTAATAATATTTTTGGTGACCACTCACCGACCAATGATATTAAAAAATATTTTGTCAATTTTTGGTCTCAATTTCATCGGTTATTACTAATCATTTTGAGACCATTTGCTGACCTAATACTTTTGGTCAGAAAATAGTTGGAATAAAGTTGGTAATTATTTGTTAGTAATATTCGATAAATTGGAGACCATTTACTGACCTAATGCTTTTGGTCGGAATATAGTCAAGTAATTATTTATCGGTAAATGGTCGGTAATTTACCGACAAGCTTATTTTTTTGTCGGCAGAAAAAATTATCGATGAGTAAAATTATGACTAAATAATGTGGTCGGTAAATGGTTAGTAATAGGTTTACAGACCAAAAAATACCGAATTACCTACCAAATAATTAGTCGGTAATTCAATGAATTTTAGTTGTGATACTTGTTTTTATTATATTCATGTATTCTAATTTTGTGTCAAGCCACTCCATACTCTTTTTGAAAATTATTTCTTCTTTTCATCTTGGTCAATAATGCTATCAATTTATTATTGATAGAAGACTTTTCTTCACCTTTTAAATATTGATGATTTGAGTTTGATCCTCCTTGAGTATTGTGTCCCATATAATAATATTAAAATTTTTTGAGACTTATCCAATATTCTACAACTGATTTCCAAAGCCTTCATATGAAAAAAATTACATGATTTCTTTTATTCAAATGATAGTGTGTGAAAATATTAGTATTGGGTTGGAATACATATTTGCTTTGCAAATCAATAGCCTCCTCCACTTAGGGGTTGAAGTTTTTGATTTCTTGCTATTGCAAAATGATGATTTTTCAAATTCTTTTTTGCTTCTCATCTTGGGCTTCCAACTTTTTAACAAATATTTTTATTTTTGTCTCCATCATTATAAATATGTCCAACTCTAATACTCAGGATTTTTTTCTATCAAAGACATGATCATTAAGACTTTGATCGTTATTTTTTGCTAACTCCTCAAGTAAATAATATTATACCTCATAATGTAATTTAGTTCATTGTATAAGGTTTGAGCTTGGAACCACAACTCAAACTCATATTCAGGACATCTCCTCAATAATTCCTTAAAATAGTTCTATATATTATACAAAATTTCTAGTTCCTCCTGATAGAATTGGCTTTTCTTACTCTATAACTGTAAGGTAATTTGTGGTGAAAAAAACTTTGTAAAAAAATGTTCACAAGTTAGTCTCAACTCTCAATTGAGTTCTAGGATAAGCATTAGAACTAACTTTATGCCTTGTCTCTCAAAGAAATGAACATATATAATTTGATGGTATCTAGATTGGCTTCATTCATTTTAACTATGTAGCATAACTTTTGAAACATTGTGACATACCTATTCAAGTCCTCTGATATCCTCTCACTATATTGATACTGCTAAACAATTGCTATCAAACTCAATTTTGGCTTAAAATCAACTTCAATTAGTTGTATCCTAATCCTAGAGTAATTGTCCATCATAGTATACCCCAATAGTCTCCTAAGGTATGGTGATGATTAGACTATTAGAAAGCTTGTCCATCACCCCATTGGGCTTCTTTATTCCTGTCAGTTCTTTCCATCTACTCTTTTTTAGTACTCTATATTAATATTTCTCTTTTAGTTCTCTTAATCTCTATGTCTAAAGGTGTTAACTCAATTAGATAATTTATGCTCATAAAGGTGGTGTTGTGGAAGCTATAGAAAAAAACACTAGACTAAGTGATATAAAAAGTTATACAAGAGAAGAAATACATATCAAATTGCAAAAAATAAAAGATTATTATCTAGACTACTAAACATAAAACTATAATTTATTAAGGATAATTACATTAACTAAAATCGATCAACAAAATTAAACAATCATTTGAAATGAAGCTTAAAACTTGTTGTAACTTTATTATGATACATAATTTTTAGGCTTAGGTAATATCCCAAAAACTCATTGGATGAGAATCTCTCATCCAATATAGTTCTACAAGTATATGGGTCATATAAATAGTAAAATATAATTTCATCTTGATATCGATCTCATATGAATTATATAAGCAATCTGGCCAACTAATAGTGAGTCAACTACTACTCTATTCGAAAATACAAAATTAGAATTTTGATAAGACACTTAGATTTTAGGGTTGGTCCATTTTATTATGTATAATAGTCTATCTAAATTGTCTGGTTGTTATTAAACTTAGTTATAGAACAAATATTAGATTAATATTAAAAAACCCTAGTCCCTTACTAGCATACAAGACAGTTATCACTTATTAGGTACTCACCAATAATTGTTCTCTCATAGTTATAACATTAGTATTTTGCCTTTGCAATGAAAAATCATCTCTGCTAGGTAGTCATTCACAAGTTCATACCTTTTAGATAATTCATTAATTATACTTGATGACTTTGTTGTATATGCATTGTTATTATCCAACATCATGTGTCATAAAGATATAATTGATGTATTATTAAAAGTATTTGTACTTTTGACTTCATAAATACTATACTCATAATAATTAACATATACTTTCCCTCAGATCTCACTAGAATGAGTCATACTTGATTGATGTATTATTATCCACCTCAACTCATGCATGTTTTATGGCTTATCAATCATCATCCACTAAAATGACACATGACACTCACACTAAAAGTAAAACTCTTAGAAAAATATTCTATAAAACCTCCACATCAATTAAGGGTTAGTTCATCTAAGATATACAAAATGAAATGAATTATAAAAGCATACATCCTTTCAGCTACGTAAGCACCATATTCACATGATTAAACTTGTCTCAAAGTTAGTTTTTGACATATAGATTTATCTTATGCATAAATATTGGATGAGTTATTACTTTCTTTTGACCATTATGAATGAATTTGCTTCATGGCTTAGCTCTGATCATTTATTATGATAATATGCACAAGCCTACCAATAGTCAAGTATACATACATATCACATCCATTAGTAACTAATCTATAACACAAACAAACATAAAATCCATCAATTTTAAATCTATCATACAAAATAAAATATATCAATCATAGACCTCAATTTAGCTTAATATTGAGGAGTAATTCACATGAAATAATTCAAAATATATCTCAAGAAATATTGAGGAGGAATTCACGATTCTCATTCATGTACCTCAAATATGCCCTTAAGTGAGAGTCAAAATTAATGCTCCCCCTTAAAGTGTTTGTTTATGTCTTACATCACCTCTTTGCTCGTGGATTTCTCCTAGGCTTGGCAAGTTTTTACTCCAAAACTTTAGCCTTTTTTGCCTCTCTTTTATGCACTGGCTCCCCATGATCTATTTTTTTTCTTCTGAGTTCTAATGTTATACATAAATGGTTGGGTGATTTTTTTAAGTGAGAAGTCATGGCACTAGGAAATTGCCATTACTTTAGCTTTTTCTCTCTGTAATACAAAGTCATAATACTTGAATGACCACTACTTTGGTCTCTTTCTTGTTTTAGATTACCGTGGTGTTGTAATAGTCATAGGTCATGCATTCCAACATCATGTGTCATAAAGATATAATTGATGTATTATTAAAAGTATTTGTACTTTTGACTTCATAAATACTATACTCATAATAATTAACATATACTTTCCCTCAGATCTCACTAGAATGAATCATACTTGATTGATGTATTATTATCCACCTCAACTCATGCATGTTTTATGGCTTATCAATCATCATCCACTAAAATGACACATGACACTCACACTAAAAGTAAAACTCTTAGAAAAATATTCTATAAAACCTCCACATCAATTAAGGGTTAGTTCATCTAAGATATACAAAATGAAATGAATTATAAAAGCATACATCCTTTCAGCTACGTAAGCACCATATTCACATGATTAAACTTGTCTCAAAGTTAGTTTTTGACATATAGATTTATCTTATGCATAAATATTGGATGAGTTATTACTTTCTTTTGACCATTATGAATGAATTTGCTTCATGGCTTAGCTCTGATCATTTATTATGATAATATGCACAAGCCTACCAATAGTCAAGTATACATACATATCACATCCATTAGTAACTAATCTATAACACAAACAAACATAAAATCCATCAATTTTAAATCTATCATACAAAATAAAATATATCAATCATAGACCTCAATTTAGCTTAATATTGAGGAGTAATTCACATGAAATAATTCAAAATATATCTCAAGAAATATTGAGGAGGAATTCACGATTCTCATTCATGTACCTCAAATATGCCCTTAAGTGAGAGTCAAAATTAATGCTCCCCCTTAAAGTGTTTGTTTATGTCTTACATCACCTCTTTGCTCGTGGATTTCTCCTAGGCTTGGCAAGTTTTTACTCCAAAACTTTAGCCTTTTTTGCCTCTCTTTTATGCACTGGCTCCCCATGATCTATTTTTTTTCTTCTGAGTTCTAATGTTATACATAAATGGTTGGGTGATTTTTTTAAGTGAGAAGTCATGGCACTAGGAAATTGCCATTACTTTAGCTTTTTCTCTCTGTAATACAAAGTCATAATACTTGAATGACCACTACTTTGGTCTCTTTCTTGTTTTAGATTACCGTGGTGTTGTAATAGTCATAGGTCATGCATTCCAACATCATGTGTCATAAAGATATAATTGATGTATTATTAAAAGTATTTGTACTTTTGACTTCATAAATACTATACTCATAATAATTAACATATACTTTCCCTCAGATCTCACTAGAATGAGTCATACTTGATTGATGTATTATTATCCACCTCAACTCATGCATGTTTTATGGCTTATCAATCATCATCCACTAAAATGACACATGACACTCACACTAAAAGTAAAACTCTTAGAAAAATATTCTATAAAACCTCCACATCAATTAAGGGTTAGTTCATCTAAGATATACAAAATGAAATGAATTATAAAAGCATACATCCTTTCAGCTACGTAAGCACCATATTCACATGATTAAACTTGTCTCAAAGTTAGTTTTTGACATATAGATTTATCTTATGCATAAATATTGGATGAGTTATTACTTTCTTTTGACCATTATGAATGAATTTGCTTCATGGCTTAGCTCTGATCATTTATTATGATAATATGCACAAGCCTACCAATAGTCAAGTATACATACATATCACATCCATTAGTAACTAATCTATAACACAAACAAACATAAAATCCATCAATTTTAAATCTATCATACAAAATAAAATATATCAATCATAGACCTCAATTTAGCTTAATATTGAGGAGTAATTCACATGAAATAATTCAAAATATATCTCAAGAAATATTGAGGAGGAATTCACGATTCTCATTCATGTACCTCAAATATGCCCTTAAGTGAGAGTCAAAATTAATGCTCCCCCTTAAAGTGTTTGTTTATGTCTTACATCACCTCTTTGCTCGTGGATTTCTCCTAGGCTTGGCAAGTTTTTACTCCAAAACTTTAGCCTTTTTTGCCTCTCTTTTATGCACTGGCTCCCCATGATCTATTTTTTTTCTTCTGAGTTCTAATGTTATACATAAATGGTTGGGTGATTTTTTTAAGTGAGAAGTCATGGCACTAGGAAATTGCCATTACTTTAGCTTTTTCTCTCTGTAATACAAAGTCATAATACTTGAATGACCACTACTTTGGTCTCTTTCTTGTTTTAGATTACCGTGGTGTTGTAATAGTCATAGGTCATGCATTCCAACATCATGTGTCATAAAGATATAATTGATGTATTATTAAAAGTATTTGTACTTTTGACTTCATAAATACTATACTCATAATAATTAACATATACTTTCCCTCAGATCTCACTAGAATGAGTCATACTTGATTGATGTATTATTATCCACCTCAACTCATGCATGTTTTATGGCTTATCAATCATCATCCACTAAAATGACACATGACACTCACACTAAAAGTAAAACTCTTAGAAAAATATTCTATAAAACCTCCACATCAATTAAGGGTTAGTTCATCTAAGATATACAAAATGAAATGAATTATAAAAGCATACATCCTTTCAGCTACGTAAGCACCATATTCACATGATTAAACTTGTCTCAAAGTTAGTTTTTGACATATAGATTTATCTTATGCATAAATATTGGATGAGTTATTACTTTCTTTTGACCATTATGAATGAATTTGCTTCATGGCTTAGCTCTGATCATTTATTATGATAATATGCACAAGCCTACCAATAGTCAAGTATACATACATATCACATCCATTAGTAACTAATCTATAACACAAACAAACATAAAATCCATCAATTTTAAATCTATCATACAAAATAAAATATATCAATCATAGACCTCAATTTAGCTTAATATTGAGGAGTAATTCACATGAAATAATTCAAAATATATCTCAAGAAATATTGAGGAGGAATTCACGATTCTCATTCATGTACCTCAAATATGCCCTTAAGTGAGAGTCAAAATTAATGCTCCCCCTTAAAGTGTTTGTTTATGTCTTACATCACCTCTTTGCTCGTGGATTTCTCCTAGGCTTGGCAAGTTTTTACTCCAAAACTTTAGCCTTTTTTGCCTCTCTTTTATGCACTGGCTCCCCATGATCTATTTTTTTTCTTCTGAGTTCTAATGTTATACATAAATGGTTGGGTGATTTGTTTAAGTGAGAAGTCATGGCACTAGGAAATTGCCATTACTTTAGCTTTTTCTCTCTGTAATACAAAGTCATAATACTTGAATGACCACTACTTTGGTCTCTTTCTTGTTTTAGATTACCGTGGTGTTGTAATAGTCATAGGTCATGCATTCCAACATCATGTGTCATAAAGATATAATTGATGTATTATTAAAAGTATTTGTACTTTTGACTTCATAAATACTATACTCATAATAATTAACATATACTTTCCCTCAGATCTCACTAGAATGAGTCATACTTGATTGATGTATTATTATCCACCTCAACTCATGCATGTTTTATGGCTTATCAATCATCATCCACTAAAATGACACATGACACTCACACTAAAAGTAAAACTCTTAGAAAAATATTCTATAAAACCTCCACATCAATTAAGGGTTAGTTCATCTAAGATATACAAAATGAAATGAATTATAAAAGCATACATCCTTTCAGCTACGTAAGCACCATATTCACATGATTAAACTTGTCTCAAAGTTAGTTTTTGACATATAGATTTATCTTATGCATAAATATTGGATGAGTTATTACTTTCTTTTGACCATTATGAATGAATTTGCTTCATGGCTTAGCTCTGATCATTTATTATGATAATATGCACAAGCCTACCAATAGTCAAGTATACATACATATCACATCCATTAGTAACTAATCTATAACACAAACAAACATAAAATCCATCAATTTTAAATCTATCATACAAAATAAAATATATCAATCATAGACCTCAATTTAGCTTAATATTGAGGAGTAATTCACATGAAATAATTCAAAATATATCTCAAGAAATATTGAGGAGGAATTCACGATTCTCATTCATGTACCTCAAATATGCCCTTAAGTGAGAGTCAAAATTAATGCTCCCCCTTAAAGTGTTTGTTTATGTCTTACATCACCTCTTTGCTCGTGGATTTCTCCTAGGCTTGGCAAGTTTTTACTCCAAAACTTTAGCCTTTTTTGCCTCTCTTTTATGCACTGGCTCCCCATGATCTATTTTTTTTCTTCTGAGTTCTAATGTTATACATAAATGGTTGGGTGATTTTTTTAAGTGAGAAGTCATGGCACTAGGAAATTGCCATTACTTTAGCTTTTTCTCTCTGTAATACAAAGTCATAATACTTGAATGACCACTACTTTGGTCTCTTTCTTGTTTTAGATTACCGTGGTGTTGTAATAGTCATAGGTCATGCATTCCAACATCATGTGTCATAAAGATATAATTGATGTATTATTAAAAGTATTTGTACTTTTGACTTCATAAATACTATACTCATAATAATTAACATATACTTTCCCTCAGATCTCACTAGAATGAGTCATACTTGATTGATGTATTATTATCCACCTCAACTCATGCATGTTTTATGGCTTATCAATCATCATCCACTAAAATGACACATGACACTCACACTAAAAGTAAAACTCTTAGAAAAATATTCTATAAAACCTCCACATCAATTAAGGGTTAGTTCATCTAAGATATACAAAATGAAATGAATTATAAAAGCATACATCCTTTCAGCTACGTAAGCACCATATTCACATGATTAAACTTGTCTCAAAGTTAGTTTTTGACATATAGATTTATCTTATGCATAAATATTGGATGAGTTATTACTTTCTTTTGACCATTATGAATGAATTTGCTTCATGGCTTAGCTCTGATCATTTATTATGATAATATGCACAAGCCTACCAATAGTCAAGTATACATACATATCACATCCATTAGTAACTAATCTATAACACAAACAAACATAAAATCCATCAATTTTAAATCTATCATACAAAATAAAATATATCAATCATAGACCTCAATTTAGCTTAATATTGAGGAGTAATTCACATGAAATAATTCAAAATATATCTCAAGAAATATTGAGGAGGAATTCACGATTCTCATTCATGTACCTCAAATATGCCCTTAAGTGAGAGTCAAAATTAATGCTCCCCCTTAAAGTGTTTGTTTATGTCTTACATCACCTCTTTGCTCGTGGATTTCTCCTAGGCTTGGCAAGTTTTTACTCCAAAACTTTAGCCTTTTTTGCCTCTCTTTTATGCACTGGCTCCCCATGATCTATTTTTTTTCTTCTGAGTTCTAATGTTATACATAAATGGTTGGGTGATTTTTTTAAGTGAGAAGTCATGGCACTAGGAAATTGCCATTACTTTAGCTTTTTCTCTCTGTAATACAAAGTCATAATACTTGAATGACCACTACTTTGGTCTCTTTCTTGTTTTAGATTACCGTGGTGTTGTAATAGTCATAGGTCATGCATTCCCTCTTAATAACACAAAGTTACAATATTATGAATGATAGTGGCTCATGCTATTTCTCTTGGTAACACAAAGTTATAGTTGTGGGAATGATCGTCTAATTATCTATAACCATGACTATTCTCTCTGTAACCCAAAATAGCAACACTGAAAATGGCCATAGCTTTGGCATTTTTTCATGAGCAAAAAGTCATAGGTATGGAAATGGGCATGGTCTAAGTATTTTCTCTCTATAATTATCTATAACCAAAAGTCATGATGCTCGAAAAAAGTTATGGCGTTTGCCTTTGTATTTGTGGCTTTGTAATGAGAAAGTCTTGGTAGTTGAGGATACCAGAGCTTTTAGTACTAGTGAAGTATTTTTCTATTATAATGTAAAATTAATATCGTAACTATAAAAAATATTATTGAACTAGTGTAAATACAACTCCAAGAAAATTTCATTTTCAAAAAGAATATGTTGTACAGTAAAATAATTATATCAAAAAGACGGTAGAGTCATGACGCATAAAGATTGTCATAACTATTTATGCAGAGCTTTGGCTAATAATAGATATCAAAACTAACATATAAGCTCATGAAGGTATGACAAAGTCATAACATGAGGAATGCTATGATTTGACAACTATTCATCATAGTCCATCAAACCTATATTTTTGTAAGATAGTTTTATTTAAAATACTTTTTCATGCAAATAAATCATGGATAATCGCCAAAATAACTATTATTAGTTAATATTTGACATGCCAAACAATATTCCAATAGATAAGTCTTCTAAAAATAACTACTAATAGTATCCATGTACTTGTAAAACTATTTAGAATATGCCTTGCCCCAAGAAAGAAGAAAGATGTGTCAAAAATAAATAAATATTCCTCTTCATATGCAAGAGTTGATATCTCTTATTACCCTCTTCAATCTAGTATAGTTGACATAAATTATGCAGCCTAGTTCTAGTTGGTCAAAATATCACGTGATCTCATCAACTCTCATCTAAAAATTTTTTTTTTTAAAAAATGAGAGTTAAGTTGAATCCAATAAAAATTATAAAGGCTCGAGCTAACTTTATATGCATTGCAGTTGAAGGGAATGTTGCATCCTAAATTTATCTCTTAATATCCCTTGAGATTCATTCCAATGACCCATGATCAAAATAACTCATCTCGTCTCTATTTTCAAATCAAGAAGGCCCAATATATTTTATGATTGTGTCTTTTTACATATATGAACTATTAATCTTCAGCTCTTAGTTTAAATATATAAAGAAATAAAATTTCTATCAAGGTGACGTCTGTTTCATATAAAAGATTTAGAATATTATATTACAGTAATATATGAATAACAATGAATTGAACAAGGAAGTATATTATCATTCAAAAATTCAAAAACTATCACACTAGGGGGCAAAAGAAGTTGAAATACTGCCAGGAATTGTTCCTTCATAAATGAAGTAGCATGATCATTGTGTTCCTAGTATATTCTACAAGGTAATCAAAACGTATCACTCCTATATGAAGTGAAATCCATCAAAAAACATAAAATTTCATTTTGTTCATAATTTACACCAGTCGAACAAGAGAAATGTTTGACTAAGAGGACGCTCTCCTATGAGCTTACTTAATGTTATATAATTCTTCTTGTGCTCGTTGCTTGCGTCCTGAAAAACTTGTAAAAAAAATCAATTGAATAAAAGAAAAATTTATAACATTAGGGAAAGTTCCTCCAAGGTGCAAAGAAGCTTTAAATGATGACCCATAAGTTCCTAGAATATTGATGAGCCAAATCCTGAAAAATCTCATCTGGAAAGTGTGTCTCGAATAGGACTGTGCTACCCAAAGTATTTTCTTATTCATTCAAAGAAAACTCTCCAATTAGAGAGTGAGAGAGTGAGAGAGAGAATGACCAAGCAACCTCTAGGAAAAGCCAACTAAAAAACCTAACACCAAGTATTCCCTAACTAGTTATCTCCAATCAAGTGAACATAATAAATATAACAGCTTTGCATAGTACGAAACAAAATTAATAGAAACGACAAACAAAACTAATATTCAAAGTTTTTTGATTTTGAACAAAGATGAAAATATTGTTAAAAAAAATCATGATATTATTATGTTTATCAACACACTAAAAACTCCCAAACTCTGCTCGCATCATTATCACTTGTAATTTTAACTAAAAAATATTTTGTCAACTCTAATCAGATAATATGATTAAATTAATTAAAATAAGTAAATAGGTGATATCAGTAATAAATAATAAATAAATAAATAAAACAATAAAAAAATAAACAAAAATAATAAAAAATATAAAAAATATAAAAGGATAAAATGATAAAATGATAAAAGGATAGACGAATAAAGGAAAAAAAGATAAATGGATAAATGGATAAAAAAATAAAAAAATAAAAAAAATAAAGAAATAAAGAAATAAAAAAATAAAAAAATAATAAAAATAAATAAAAATAATAAAAATAAATAAAATAAATAAAATAAATAAATAAAATACATTAAACAAATAAAACAAATAAAACAGATAAAACAGATAAAACAGATAAAACAGATAAAACAGATAAAACAGATAAAACAGATAAAACAGATAAAACAGATAAAACAGATAAAACAGATAAAACAGATAAAACAGATAAAACAGATAAAACAGATAAAACAGATAAAACTAATAAAACAAATAAAACAAATAAAACAAATAAAACAAATAAAACAAATAAAACAAATAAAACAAATAAAGCAAATAAAATCAATAAAACAAATAAAACTAATAAAACAAATAAAACAAATAAAACCAATAAAACAAATAAAACCAATAAAACAAATAAAACCAATAAAACAAATAAAACTAATAAAACCAATAAAACCAATAAAACAAATAAAGCCGATAAAACAGATAAAGCCGATAAAACAGATAAAACAGATAAAACAGATAAAACAGATAAAACAGATAAAACAGATATAACACATAAAACAGATAAAACCGATAAAACAGATAAAACAGATAAAACAGATAAAACAGATAAAATAGATAAAACCGATAAAACAGATAAAACAGATAAAATCGATAAAATAGATAAAACCGATAAAACAGATAAAATCGATAAAACAGATAAAACAGATAAAACCGATAAAGCCGATAAAACAGATAAAACCGATAAAACAGATAAAACAGATAAAACAGATAAAATCGATAAAACTGATAAAACAGATAAAATAGATAAAACCGATAAAATTGATAAAATCGATAAAACCGATAAAACCGATAAAACAGATAAAACCGATAAAACAGATAAAATCGATAAAACCGATAAAACCGATAAAACAGATAAAAATGATAAAACAGATAAAATAGATAAAACAGATAAAACAAATAAAACTGATAAAACAGATAAAACCGATAAAACCGATAAAATAGATAAAATAGATAAAACAGATAAAACATATAAAACAGATAAAACTGATAAAACTGATAAAACCGATAAAACCGATAAAACCGATGAAACCGATAAAACAGATGAAACCGATAAAACCGATAAAACAGATAAAACCGATAAAATTGATAAAACAGATAAAACTAGAGGTCTCAAACGGGCTGGGCCGGCAAAGCCCGGCGTGTTTGAGCCAGCACGATCGTGCTACCGTGCCGGGCAGGGCAGGGCACGGTTCCTGTACCGTGCCCGGCCCGGCACGGTTAAATTTAGGCGGGCCCTGCATGGCTTATAGGCATGGCAGGCCGTGCGGTGTCGGGCCCGCTCGGGCTCGGCCTGGCCATACAGGCCAGGGCAGTGGCTGACCCGAGCGGCCGAGCCCAAGTCCTGATACTAAGAGTGAGACTGTGAGAGAGAAGCAGGGGCAGGGGTAGGCGTAGGCCGGAGGCCGCACGGACAGGGAGACTTTTGTTTTTTTTTAATTTATACATTGTAAATTTTATTGCTTAAGGTTAAGTGTAGTGTATTAATTATTAAATATAATTTTTTTAAAAAATGTTAAAAATTAAAATTAAATAAAAAAAAACAAATTTTAGAAAATTATTTTTGTTATCAAATTCAAATTAGTTTAGCTTTTATTATATTTATTAATTATTTATAAAAGTTATTAATTTTTAAAATAAAATTTAAATCGTAAAAAAAATAAATCAATACATTATGTTAGTAAAAATTAAAATTAAAAAAAAATTAAACAACATAAATAAAAAATTACCAATCATGCATTTGAAACCGATGGTCCGAACAAAAAAAAGTATAAGTTTCAACACAACGTACAAACAAAGCGTATAAATACAATGAATATAAAAACATCGAAAAAAAACAGCAGATCAGCATCAATCGTCAAGCGGCATATCATGAGAATCATCAGCCGCAACATCAAGATCAGTATCATATGGATCATCATCATCGGCAATTAGCTCCTCTGCCATCGTAGTGGATGTGGATGCGACTGCAGTGTCTGTCCCAGTCCCAACTCCAGCACGATCATGGATGCTAAACCTCGATTCCTCCCAATCCTTCAAACATGCCAAGGCCTCAACCATATCTGAACGTAAT
This sequence comes from Sapria himalayana, assembly GCA_029783825.1. Classification (NCBI taxonomy): domain Eukaryota; kingdom Viridiplantae; phylum Streptophyta; class Magnoliopsida; order Malpighiales; family Rafflesiaceae; genus Sapria; species Sapria himalayana. Next base: position 1,615,444 of record JAREIK010001563.1, on the reverse strand, counting down.
CTCGATCTCCTATCCGAAATCACGTTCACTACAACAGAAAAAAGCAGACTCCGATGCTATGCTCGACATCGGAGGAGTCAGTAGATCTTGTGCCATCCTAGATAGCACGGGATAGGTGGACTCATATGATTTCCACCACTATAATAAATCAAGATTCTTAGTATCAGAATATGATAGGATTGAGCAGTAATCGGTATCTAAGTACCGAGACAGCTCGCTCCTATGTGATGGTTCACCCTAGAGGTGTCAAACGGGCCGGCCCAGCACGGCACGGCCCATTTTTCACGTGCCCAGCCGTGCTTCCGTGCCGTGCCGGGCCCGGCACGGCACGGTTTTTAAAATTCGGGCACGGCACGGCCCGTGGGCACGGCAAGGCCGTGCCGTGCCGTGCCGGCCCGCTCGGGCACGGGCGCACGGCAAGGCAGGGCAGGCGGGGCGGGGCGGGTCGGGTCTGTTTGGACCCGACCCACGGTTTTTTTACCGGGGGCGGGGCCCGGTTGGGTCACGAGTCACGACTCAGTGAGTCGTGACCGTGAGTCGTGACTCGTGACTCGTGACTCGTGAGTCGTGACTCGTGACTCGTGACTCGTGAGTCGTGACTCGTGACTCGTGACTCGTGAGTCGCGACTCACGAGTCACGACTCAGGCACGCGGGCCGACGTGCCGTGCCAAGGCACGAGTCGTGCCGGGCACGGCCCGGCACGTGGTTTGTGCGGCCGGGCCCGGCACGGGCCCGGGCACGTTTTTTTATCGTGCCGGGCCGGCCCAGGCACGGCCGAACCGTGCCGGGCCGGGCCGGCCCGGCCCGTTTGACACCTCTAGTTCACCCCTACGTTTCCCCCTCGCTAGCTGAATGGAATAATTGTCATCTCCGAACAAGGTATCAATGTCCGTAATCATAGTCTCACCACCACCACCATACCTAGTATCGTAGTATTTGAACAGGTCAGTCAACTTCTCGTAAATGAACCCTTCATGTGGCTCTTACAGGTTCATGCAAGAGGAAATGAAAGTCAGAGTGTTTTCTACCTCTTCCACCTTAGCCCTAGGGACCATGCATACAGCGAGGCAATAAAGAGATGGAACGGTAGACTAGTACTTCAAGTACTTGGTCTCCATCTCTGCAACCATATGGCTAAGCGTCGGGTCAGCTAAATACTTCCTAAACATGCTACTAATGTTGCATATGCACCGGAGTGCAATGCAAGTGGTGGGCGTATAAACCGACGAACACATGTTCGTCGTGTCATAAAATATCTTCAGGAATTTCATAAATGAAATTCCTGAAGCCTTAATCAGTGTCGTCAATAATAAGTTCGTCACTCTTACTATTGACGTAGTCGGATATCACGTGTTCGTATCCAACACATTATTCCAACATCAGGTACGTGTAATTCCAACGATGTCTCACATCCAATTGGAATTTCTTCTTCTTAAGATTCGCAGACAAACAAAGAGTACCAAACGCTTGTTGTCTGAGAGGAGTGCGAATATACTTGAGTGCATTGCGTATATTTTCCAATGCGGGGGAACACACCTTCATACCCGCTTGAACTATCAGGTTAATCGCATGACACATGCATCTGACATGAAAGATCTCTCCTAATGGTGCGTCTCTAATATTCCTTACAAACATATTGATCGCTACTCCATAATTAGAAGTATTATCGAAAGTGACACTAAAAATTTTATTTTGAATTTTATATTCCCTAAATATTTTCATCATACACTCAAAAATGGCCGGGCAATCATGAGGATGAAGAATCTCAGTGAATCCTAAAATTTTTTTATTGATTGTCCAGTTAGAATCTACATAATGACTCGTGAGACAAGCATAAGAAGAATCATCGTGACTTGTCCATATATCGGACGTCACAGACACCACTCCACTATATGCCATAAATTCCTTAATAATTTTTTGTTTTTCTAACTTATATATCTTAAGTATGTCACTCCTAGATGTGGACCTAGGAATCCTACGATAGGAATGCTGAAAATAAGTCTGCATGATGCGCACTACCCTCGGATCTTCCGAAAATCTGATCGGAAGACCCATCAATGTGATGAGCCTGGCCATGCCGTCCCTACCCAACTCGCTGGAGTATACGAAGGGAGTAAACTTTGAGACTGAACTCTATCCAGTCTCAAAAAATGTAGTGCCAAGTTGGGTTTGCCTAGGATCTAAGGGTCCATGTTTTTTGGTGCAAAATTCGGCATGCCTCTTAAGGTGCCCAGTCCCACATGAACTCTTGCATGTTAAAAGTCTCATGCAATATTTGCACTGTGCCATTTCAAGTTCCTCAGCCCTAATATTTTTTTGTGTTATGATTTTAAAATGAGTCCAAACTACTGATGTCCTCCTAGTTTTTTTGTTTTTTAGAACTTTGGGTTGAGACGACTGGAGAAACCAAAGTTTCAGCAGCCGTAAACGTCTGTGTAACACTTACATTTTCATTTTCCAAATTTAAATACGTGTCAGGTGTATTTTTCATTTTTTATGTTTTTTTATTTTTTCCTAAGTTTTTCTAGAGAGAGAAGCTTTAGAGAGAGAAAGTAAATAAAAATGTAAAATAAATTACCCGGTAAAAGCAATGAGGTCAGTCACGTGCAAGGTGCACCGCTTGAAGCTCTGATGTTCAAAACTCAAGTCGAGTTTCACGAAAATCCAAGCCGAAATAAAAATCACGAGGCCCGAGAGAGAGATGCACGGTTTATGTGAGAGAGAGAGTTTTGAAAAGTTTTATGTTTATGAAAAACATAAATGTTATAGGAAGGGGGGTAGAATATATAGATTAAAGATATTAATTTTTTGTAAAAAAGATATTTTTTTTATATATTTTTGATTTTTTAATATATAATTAGGGGGTAGAATCACGAGGTCCGTTGGATTCTACCCCCTAGCCGTTGGAGGCGAATCCAACAGCTGTAATCCAAAATAATTTGAAAAATTTTTTTTTTCCCGTTGGGATTGGGTCGGGAGTCGGGACCGCGGGTCGGGTCCATTCAGACCCGACCCGCGGGCTTTATTTCGGGAGGGCCCGGGTCATGCCCACGCGTGCCCGCCACCCGCGTGATACCTAACCGGCACGGGAAGATACCGTGCCGGCGTGCCTTGCCCGGGCACGGCACGGGCCCGGGCAAGGTTTAAAAACGTTCCAGGCCGGCCTAGGCACGGCCGAACCATGCCTCGTGCCGGGTCGGGCCGGCCCGGCCCGTTTGACACCTCTAGATAAAACAGATAAAACAGATAAAACTAGGGGTGTCAAACGTGTTGGGTTGGGTTAAACGGTTACGGGTTAAACGGGTGACGGGTGAAAAACATGTAAGCCCGTACACGACACGTTTAATAAATGGGTAAAAAATCGAAACACGAACACTAACCGTTTAATAAATGGGTGACACGACACGACTCATTTAACACGTCTAATTTTAACGGGTCGGGTTAACACGATAAACCACTCATTTGACCCATTTACCTATTTACCACACGTTTGACCCATTTAACACGTTAAACCACCCGTTTAACCATTTACCTTTTTATTTAAAAATGTTAACTTCATAAAACTAACAAACTAACCCAAAAAATGTAATATTTAGAGACATCATTCATACCACACCACTATATAATAAAGTACAAATTACAATCTAAATATTCAAATCCAAAGTATCCAAAATCCACCAACGACCATATTACAAATCATAAATACAATCCGAAATAACAATCATATTATAAATTACAATCTCAAACAACTATAAATTCCATGATTCACAAAATTCCGTGAAAGATATCAAATCTCCATCTCCAAGACAATGAGCAGGTTCAACAACCAAATTCACATGCCCTACACAAATTAAAATGAAGTATTATATAATATTAATAATTAAATAAATTAATAACTAAATCAGTGCCAAAAACTTGACATTACCTTTCTTTAGTCATGATCAATGATAGATATAGAATTAGAACATTGAGAGGATATAATTTTATTAGACTTCATATTTTGATTGAAAACATCATCATCTAATTCTCCTTCTGAATCATCATTAGAATCATCTACAACTAAGCACAATAAAACATAAATGAATCAACGATCATATGAATTAGAATAATGAGAAAAATAATACTAGTAAACTAGAATCAAACTTACTACTCTTCCCATGAATCCAATCTCTAGTACAAATTAAAGCTTGGACAGTTTCTGGCAAAAGTGAACTTTGATACTTATTCAAAACTCTACCACCGGTACTAAATGCAGATTCAGATGCAACTGTAGAAATAGGAATTGCCATCACATCACAAACCAACCGAGACAATATAGGATGTCGAAACTGCTCTCCTTTCCAAAAAGTTAAAATATCCAACTCCTTTTTTCTTTCAAGCCTTTTTTCATTAAAATACAACTGCAACTCGGTCACTCGAGAAATAGGAGCATCTTCTTCTTCACGTTTTTCAAAATCCTACATTTTATACAAAGTCATTATTAATATACAATAAACTACCTTGATCACATTCAATTCAAACAAAATAAATTATATTTTACCTGAAAAAGGCTTTCGGAATCATTAAGACCATGAGTCTCGCTAACTTGTTTCTCACTACTTGAAGTAGCAAGAACATGTGACAAGTTGACAGAGTACAATTCAAAGAGCTCAAATAAAGTATCTTGAACACACTTGAATTCATAGGAATCACCTCCATAAAGTTTTGAATAAGCCCAATCTACAAATTGAATTTTGTACCGAGGATCTAAGATGATAGCAATTGAAAGAATCACACTATACTTTGACCAATACTTGTCAAACTTGGCATGCATATGACTTCCCATTATTCTCATAAAACTATCATTGTCTGTCAAAGCCTCCTTCAAAGTATGTTGAATTAGGAACACTTGAGGGAAGTACAAATTTGCTGTGGGATATGATGTACCAGAGAATAAGCAAGTAACTTTATGAAACACCCTCAACAAATTAGAAATCTTTTCTACTTTGCTCCATTCTTCTTGGGAAGGACAATGTCTATAATTAGAATCACTCAACTGTAAATGAATAAATGCACGACGATAAAAAAGTGCACTGTCAAGCATAACATAAGTTGAGTTCCACCTAGTTGGAACATCCTCTCGCAAACCTTTTTTACTCTCTAATGAAACTTAAGCAACACAATCCATGAACTTTTTTTTCCTTCCTGATGAGACTTTAACATATTTAATCCTTTCTCGAATTTTTATCACTGATTCATCAATTTCTTTCAGTCCATCTTGGACTATCAAATTAAGAATATGTGCACAACACCAAACATGAAAGAACTCACCATCCCTCAAGAGAGCATTTTTAAGGTTAAGTTGACTCTTCAACAACTCAACAAAACAATCATTACTAGAAGCATTATCCAAAGTCAAAGAAAATAATTTACTTTCAATTCCCCAATCAGTCAAAAATATATAAATTTTCTCAGACAATGCAATACCAGTGTGGGGAGGGGGCATGAGACAAAAGTTCGAAATTTTTTTCTGCAACTTCCAATTTAGATCAACATAATGGGCTGTGAGAGAAACATATCCATCAGTCGATATAGAAGTCCACAAATCAGATGTCAAACAAATTCTTCCAGGAAGGGAACCCAACACAATTTTAAGTTTATCCTTCTCTCTCTTGTAAATTTTTAACACATCTGATTTTGCAGTATTCCTAGAAGGCATCTTGATATTTTCATAAGCATACTTGAACATTGCTCTAATACCTTCATATTGGACAAATCGAAATGGTAAATCATGCTTAAGTATTGCCTCAACCGCTAACTCACGAAACATTTCAGGATCAAATTTTGTGGATCGCATTAGCATAGATCATTGACCTTGACTCAGAAGCAATTGTCCAATATCCCCATGGTTTTTTTTCACACATTTTTCCATGTGAGTATGCATGTTACCAGTTCCATGACTAGACTCACATATATATTTGATACCACAAATATTACATGCAGCACGCTTCTTGCTGTCTGGATATTTTTCATTTAATTCTGTAAAGTAGTTCCATACTATTGAAGTCTTTTGTCGCTTACGATTAGATTTACCTTTTTCTGTAGTTGTACCAATTGATATTTGTGTTGCCGGAGTTTCAGCTACATTAGATTCATGCCCAACCTTATCTTCTTCATTAGAAATTATAATATTGTGATCGAAAGAATCCATCTGTTTAAGACAAAAAAAATACAATTAAATAGAATTCATTTGTTCAATACACATATATTTGTTCGTAAATATGATGTTCATATATCCTAAATTATAGTGTCAACTACTTTTCGCATCTTTGGGTGATATTATTAAATTTTAGGCCTGCATTGGCAATGGATTTATTATGGTCACATTGAGAACTTCCCATGTCAAAATCAAATGTCTTCTTTTAAGAACCTAGGACTATCTATTGTCAAAAAAGACACTCATAATGCACATTGCATATTGAGACAAAGTAGTAGGACCATCCCTTGGCTATCATTGCAGGGTATTGTTTGGTCAAAGAGAAAAAACTTATCCTTTTTTTTTTCTTTTGGAATTTCTTGGGGAGCTTCTCCCAAGTTGTCTCCACATGTGAATTGATTTCTTGGCTCTAACCAGTCGTGTAAGTCAATAGAAAACCTCATTCTCTAGTTTTTTCATCAACCCACCAAACCCTAAAAAATATATATATATATATTTACAATCTTTCACCATATAATATCTTCTTTTCATTCCCTTGAAGTGATGCCCTTCTGCATGGAGTTGAGACTAAATAAAGATTATATTATATGTATCTTCTTCCTTGTATTATGGCTTGGACTTTGAATAAATGCCTCCTGATCAAACTACACTACATAAATATAATGTGTTATAGTATTCATACTTGAAAACGAAGCATTCAAATCATGTCTTTCATAATGCACATTGCATATTGATTATTGAGACAAAGTAGTAGTGCAAAACCAAATTAATCTGACCTAGGTTAGCTCAAATCTATTGGATCGGATCGAAAGTTGAATGACTTACCAGTTACCACGTCGTTCACGGCTTGTCCTGGAAAGGTTACCCCCGTGGTCGGTCCAGGTGCGTTTGCTGGTGGCACCGACGGGCTGTTCAGCAGAGGCGATGGAGCCAAGGCCGGTGGAGCTGGTCACTGAGGTCACTTTCTTGCTCGGAGCTGGTCCAGCTGGAGCGGGAACCACAGTTGGCGGAGATGCGAGAGGAGCCGGAGGGGAGGCCGCTGAAGGGGTGGCCGCTGGAGGTGTGGTCGGAGGAGGAGTTGCCGGAGGAGGAGTTGCCGGTGGAGGTGTTGCAGGGGGAGGAGTGGCCGGTGGAGGCGTGGCCCGTGGGTGCTGGCTGGTGGTGGAGGCGTGGAGCCGATCTAGGAGGAGGACTGGATGAGGCAAGGCAGGAGGCGCAAAGTTTGGGTAGGTTAAGAAACTTTTTCCTTATATATATTTATATGTTATTAAAAAATAAAAAATGATTAATTTTTTTTAAATATTAATTTATTTATTTTATTTAAACGGGTAAACAGGTTATAAACGGATTAGCAGGTCTCACCCGAACACGACCCGTTTATTAAACGTGTTAAGTGGGTTAACCCGTTTATCACCCAAACCCGTTTAGGTCTCACCCAAATCAATTTAGATCTCACCCAAACCCGTTTAATCAACGATTAATCGTGTCGGTTAATCGTGTCGTGTTGAATTTTGACAGGCCTAGATAAAACAGATAAAACCAATAAAACAGATAAAACCGATAAAACAGATAAAACAGATAAAACAGATAAAACAGATAAAAAAGATAAAACATATAAAACAAATAAAAAAGATAAAACAAATAAAACAGACAAAACAGATAAAACAGACAAAAGAGTTAAAACAGTTAAAGCAGTTAAAATAGATAAAACAGTTAAAACAGTTAAAACAAATATAACAGATATAATAGATATAACAGATATAACAGATATAACAGATATAACAGATATAACAGATATAACAGATATAACAGATATAATAGAGATAACAGATATAACAGATAAAACTGTTAAAACCAATAAAACCGATAAAACCGATAAAATTGATAAAACAGATATAACAGATATAACAGATAAAACTTATAAAACCGATAAAACCATTAAAACTGATAAACCGATAAAACCGATAAAACCGATAAAACAGATATAACAGATATACACGGATAAAACAGATATAACAGATATAACAGATATAACGGATTTAACAGATATAACAGATAAAACAGATAAATAAGATAAAACAGATAAAATAGATAAAATAGATAAAACAGATATAACAGATATAACAGATATAACATATATTACAGATATAACAGATATAACAGATATAACAGATATAACATATATAACAGATATAACAGATAAAACAGATATAACAGATATAACAGATAAAACAGATATAACAGATAAAACAGATAAAACATATAAAATAGATAAAACATATATAAAGATATAACAGATATAACAGATATAACAGATATAACAGTTATAACAGATATAACAGATATAACAGATATAACAAATAAAACAGACATAACAGACATAACAGTTATAACAGATAAACCTGATAAAACCGATAAAACCGATAAAAGTGATAAAACTGATAAAACCGGTAAAATTGATAAAACAGATAAAACATATAAAACAGATAAAACAGATATAACAGATATAACAGATATAACAGATAAAACTGATAAACCGATAAAACCGATTAAACACATATAACAGATATAACAGATATAACAGATATAACAGATATAACAGATTTTAACAGATATAACAGATATAACAGATATAACAGATATAACAGATAAAACTGATAAAACCGATAAAACAGATAAAACAGATAAAACAGATAAAACAGATAAAACTGATAAAACTGATAAAGCCGATAAAACCAATAAAACATATAAAACAGATAAAATAGATAAAACAGATATAATAGATATAACAGATATAACAGATATAATAGATAAAACCGATAAAACCAATAAAACTGATAAAATCGATAAAATAGATATAACAGATATAACAGATATAATAGATAAAATAGATATAACAGATATAACAGATATAACAGATAAAACAGATAAAACCGATAAAAAAGATAAAACAGATAAAAAAGATAAAAAAGATAAAAAAGATAAAAAAGATAAAAAAGATAAAACAGATATAACAGATATAACAACAGATAAAACAGATAAAACAGTTAAAACAGATATAACAGATATAACAGATATAACAGATAAAACAAATATAACAGATAAAACAGATAAAACAGATAAAACAGATAAAACAGATAAAACAGATAAAACAGATAAAACAGATAAAACAGATAAAATAGTTAAAACAGTTAAAACAGATAAAACAGATAAAACATATAAAACACATAAAACAGATAAAACATTTAAAACAGATAACACATATATAATAGATATAACAGATATAACATATAAAACAGATAAAACAAATATAACAGATATAACAGATATAACAGATATAACAGATATAACAGATATAACAGATAAAATAGATAAAACTGATAAAACTGATAAAATCGATAAAACAGATAAAACAGATAAATCAGATAAAACAGATAAAACAGATAAAACTGATAAAGCCGATAAAACCGATAAAACATATAAAACGGATAAAATAGATAAAACAGATAAAACAGATATAACAGATATAACAGATATAACAGATAAAACCGATAAACCCGATAAAACTGATAAAACTGATAAAACAGATAAAACAGATAAAACAGATAAAACAGATATAACAGATAGAACAGATATAACAGATATAACATATATAACAGATATAACAAATATAACAGATATAACATATATAACATATATAACAGATATAACAGATTTAACAGATTTAACAGATATAACAGATATAAAAGATATAACAGATATAACAGATAAAACAGATAAAACCGATAAAACAGATAAAACAGATAAAAAAGATAAAAAAGATAAAAAGATAAAAAAATAAAAAAGATAAAACAGATATAACAGATATAACAACAGATAAAACAGATAAAACAGATAAAATAGTTAAAACAGATAAAACAGATAAAACAGATATAACAGATATAACAGATATAACAGATAAAACAAATATAACAGATAAAACAGATATAACAGATATAACAGATAAAACAGATATAACAGATATAACAGATATAACAGATATAACAGATATAACAGATATAACAGATATAATAGATATAACAGATATAACAAATAAAATAGATAAAACAGATAAAACCGATAAAACAGATAAAAAAGACAAAACACATAAAACAGATAAAAAAGATAAAAAAGATAAAACAGACAAAACAGATAAAACAGATAAAACAGACAAAACAATTAAAACAGTTAAAATAGTTAAAATAGTTAAAACAGTTAAAATAGATAAAACAGTTAAAACAGTTAAAACAGATATAACAGATATAACATATATAACGCATAAAACAGATATAACAGATATAACAGATATAACGGATATAATAGATATAACAGATAAAACAGATAAATAAGATAAAACAGATAAAATAGATAAAACAGATATAACAGATATAACAGATATAACAAATATAACAGATATAACAGATATAACATATATAACATATATAAGAGAGATAACAGACATAACAGATATAACAAATAAAACCGATAAAAACGATAAAACCGATAAAACAGATAAAACTGATAAAACCAATAAAATTGATAAAACAGATAAAACATATAAAACAGATAAAATAGATATAACAGATATAACAGATAAAATAGATAAAACAGATAAAACAGATATAAAGATATAACAGATAAAACAGATATAACAGATATAACAGATATAACAGATATAATAGATATAACAGATAAAACAGTTAAAACAGATAAAATAGTTTAAACAGATAAAACAGATAAAAAAGATAAAAAAGATATAACATATATAACAGATATAATAATATAACAGATATAACAGATATAACAGATATAACTGATATAACAGATATAACAGATATAACAGATATAACAGATAAAACCGATAAAACTGATAAAACCGATAAAACCGATAAAACCGATAAAACAGATAAAACAGATAAAACAGATATAACGGATATAACAGATATAACAGATAAAATAGATATAACAGATATAACAGAAAAAACAGATATAACAGATATAACTGATAAAAACTGATAAAACTGATAAAACTGATAAAACAGATAAAATAGATAAAACTGATAAAACTGATAAAACAGATAAAATAGATAAAACAGATAAAACAGATAACACAG
>JAREIK010001563.1:667500-927500 GCA_029783825.1 Sapria himalayana | reverse complement strand
GCGCACTAGTATTTTTCACACAGTCATACAGAGTGGAGATAAGAAATGTAAGTTAGTGATTGATGGGGGTAGTTCAATGAATGTGGTTTCTAAGGATGCTGTTAAATTATTAAACCTGAAAGTAGAACCACATCCAAATCCATTTAGAGTAGCTTGGGTGAATGACCATACTTTGCCTGTCACTCATAGGTGTCTAGTCTCTATTCAAATGGGGGATTATAAGGATGAAATCTATTGTGAGGTGCTACCCATGGATGTTGCCCATGTTCTTTTAGGCCGCCCTTGGCTTTATGATCTTAATGTTACCAATTTTGGTAAAGATAACATTTATTCCTTTAAGTACAAGGGTAAGAACATTATTTTGAGACCTGCTAAGCCTAAAGTTTGCATTGGTAAACGTGACATCTCTAAACTTCCTAAAAGGAATTTGCATATTTTAAAATGTAGGCAATTTGAGAGAGAGGGATTGGAGACTGGTATGTGCTTAGCATTAGTGGCAAAAGAAGTTCCATCTGATTCTTCGATTGTCGATGTTCCTTTGGAAGTGAAGAATTTGCTAGATGATTTTGTTGATATGGTGCCTGATGAGCTACCTAGTGAACTACCACCTCTAAGAGACATCCAACATGCTATAGATTTAGTTCCAGGTTCTCAATTGCCTAACCTTCCACATTATAGGATGAATCCTAAAGAGAGAGATGAGCTGAATAGGCAAGTCGAAGGACTTTTAGAACGAGGGTTTGTTAGGCATAGCCTTAGTCCTTGCGTAGTGCCAGCTTTGTTGACACCTAAGAAAGATGGATCTTGGAGAATGTGTGTGGACAGTAGAGCCATCAATAAGATCACAGTTAAATATCGGTTTCCCATCCCTCGCCTTGGGGATATGTTGGACCTATTAGTTGGTTCTAGTTGGTTCTCTAAGATAGATTTGCGTAGTGGTTATCATCAAATTCGTGTTAGACCAGGAGATGAGTGGAAAACTGCATTTAAAACACAAGATGGTTTGTTTGAGTGGTTAGTCATGCCTTTTGGTTTGTCTAATGCTCCTAGTACTTTCATGAGAGTTATGACCCATGTCCTACAACCTCTCATTGGTAAATTTTTGGTGGTCTACTTTGATGACATATTGATCTATAGTCAATCCAAAGAAGAGCACTTGGCACACCTAAGACAGGTTTTACTCACTCTTCGCGAGGCCAAGCTTTATGTTAACCTTAAGAAGTGTTCTTTTATGCAACCACATGTGCTTTTCTTAGGCTTTATTGTGTCAGAACATGGCATTTCAGCTGATCCCGAAAAGGTTAGGGTTATTAGAGAGTGGCCTGAACCACAATCTATCACTGAGACTCGTAGTTTTCATGGTTTAGCTTTTTTTTATAGGAGATTTATAAGGGGATTTAGCACTATTATGGCTCCTATCACTGAATGTTTAAAAAATAAAGAGTTTCAATGGTCTAATGCTGCTAGCCAGGCATTTAGAGAAATCAAGGTCAGAATGACTAAGGCACCAGTTTTGAGCTATCCTGATTTTACTAAAGTTTTTGAGGTTGCTTGTGATGCATCAGGTGTATGTATTGGTGGTGTCTTGAGTCAAGAAGGTCACCCTATAGCTTTCTTTAGTGAAAAACTCAATGATGCTAAAAGACGATATTCTACATATGATAAAGAGTTTTATGCTATAGTGCAGAGTCTGCGTTTTTGGAGGTTTTATTTGTTGCCAACTGAATTTGTGTTGTTTTCTGACCATCAAGCTCTAATATATTTAACCTCACAAAAGAAATTGAATGCTCGACATGCTAAGTGGGTTGAATTTTTGAATGAATATTCTTTTGTGATTAATCATCGTTCTGGTATTGAAAACAAAGCTGCTGATGCACTTAGTCGATTAACTGTTACACTTCATCGTATGAGTGCTCTCATTGGGTTTGATAGATTGAAAAATGAGTATTCTACATGTACTGACTTTGGTATTATTTATAATGAGGTTAGTAATGGTAACCGTCAAGGGTATCTGGACTTCCTTGTTGAAAATGGGTATTTGTTTAAAGTGACTAAATTGTGCGTACCTCGAACATCATTTAGGGATTTATTAGTTTGGGAGATGCATGCAGGTGGTTTAGCTGGACATTTTGGGAGGGATAAAACTATTGCATTGGTTGAAGATAGGTTTTATTGGCCTTCTCTGAAAAGGGATGTTGCTAGGATAGTTGCACAATGCAGAACATGTCAGATAGCTAAGACTAGGAAACAAAACACTGGCTTATATACTCCTTTACCTGTCCCTCATGAACCTTGGAAAGATGTTAGTATGGACTTTGTTCTTGGATTGCCTCGGACGGCTAGAGGACATGATTCTATTTTGGTTGTTGTTGACAGGTTTTCTAAGATGGCACATTTTATTCCATGTAACAAAACCAATGATGCTTCACATGTTGCAAAATTGTTCTTTAGAGAAGTTAAATTGCACGGTTTGCCTTCGACCATTGTATCTGATAGGGATGTGAAATTTGTTAGTTATTTTTGGAAAACCCTTTGGAAATTGTTTGGCACTACTCTAAAATTTTCATCTGCTTTTCATCCTCAGACTGATGGGCAAACTGAGGTTGTTAATCGTAGTCTGGGTAATATGCTTAGGTGTTTGGTTGGGGTAAAACAAGGTGTTTGGGATTTAATTTTGTCAACAGCTGAGTTTGCTTAGAACAATTCTGTTAACCGTTCAACCGGTAAAAGTCCTTTTCAAATTGTTAATGGCTACTCACCCCGCACACCTATTGATCTTGTTCCTTTACCACCTCACATGTGTGTATCTGAACCTGCAGAAAACTTTGCAAAACATATCCATGACTTACATGCTGAGATTAGGCGAAAAATTTCTCTAAGTAATGAAGAGTATAAACTGGCTGCTGATGTGCATCGTAGATCTAAAGAATTTAATGTTGGTGACTATGTTATGGTTCGCATTCGTCCTGAAAGAATTCCAAAAACGTTTTCAAAAAAACTTTATGCAAGAGCCATGGGCCCTTATTCTATCATTCGTAAAATGGGATCTAATGCATATCTTCTTGATTTGCCTAATGACATGGATATTAGCCCTGTTTTCAATGTAGAGGACTTGCTACCTTACCGAGGCACTTTTGAGCCTTCTATTTTGCCTTCTAGTGTGTCTGCAGGTGAAGCTAACAAATATGCACCCACTATGCATTCGTTCCAATTTTCTAAGGAGACAGTGGATACTATCCTTGATGATGAGTTCGCGACTTCTAGAGATGGTGGGTTTCGTCGTTTCCTTGTCAAATGGCATGGTCGTCCTGATTCTGATGCTACTTGGATACCGGAGGATGATCTTCGTCATTTGGATTCTTCGTTGTTGGATAGCTATCTTTCCTTTCACTCTTCAGAGTCGAGTTCTTTTCAACCCGGAGGGAATGATGGGGCATGGAGTAGGCCCTTATATGGGCCTAAACGAGAGAGGAAGCCCAAGTCCAATGATGAATTTTATTACTATTAATTTTTATTTAATTTTATTTTTGGATTTATCCTTTAGTGCTTTTGGATTTATCTATTAAGATATTTGGATTTATCCGTTTGGATTTATCTATTAGGATTTTATTTGTGCTTATAAATAGCACCTTAGGTTATTGTTTTTGGGACACTTGATTATTATTGAAAACTTGAGAATTTCATTCAATTTCTTTTATTTGTATTCTTTTTGTTTTATTTTATTATTCTTCGTAGCCGAGCTACGTCAGGAGATTTATGTCCAAATCAAATATTTTTTAGGGTAAAGATATGTGATTGATTAGTTTTACCATTTCGGTGTACATTTGGCCATTTTAATGCAATATATCCACCCTAACTATTCAGACTTGACTATAAGTTGGGTCGAGTCTAATTAGTGTTCGCCATTTAGCCACTTGCCTCACATTAACCCACGGGGGCTTCCAAATAACTAACAATTGAGTATCCTCGATCCTCATTAGCACGTGCTATTTGTCCCAGAGATAAAAATATGAAATATTATAAATATATTAGTAACTTGATTACTGGTATATCTAGAATTATTATGATATTATAAAAATAAAATTAAGTTAAAATATTATTTATAATATTATTGGTCGGCAAATTATATCATGTTTGTGAATAAATTATATTATTATTTATAATATATAAATCTATTATTATTAAATTATTATACGTATGGTATGTATATAGTAAAAAATATATCTGAATATATATAATCTCAGTATATTTTAAATTTAGTGAAACTAAATATTTTATTACAATTAAATATATAAGTAATATTAAATTTAATTTTATTTATGTATTAGATATTGAATAAACTATTTATTCAAAAATTTAACTATATATTATTTTAATTTATTTAAATTCATTAAATATATAAAAAAATAAATTTAATTATATTATAATATATAACAAATATTGAATTACATTAATTCAAATAAAGATTATTATAAGATCAAAAATATCTAAATATATATAGATATATCATAATTATGTTTTGATATATCACAGATATATATTGATATATTTGGCCACCAACAGTCTAATTATTTCATTTGTACATACCATAACTAAATACTTGGTCAAATACGAATTTTAAGTTGCATCAAAATTTGATAGTCGCAAGAACCTCCTCGTACTTCTCTGGAGAAGTGAATTAATGGCCACAAGGACCCTCACTGCCTCCATGATTCTCTCTCCCGAATAATGGCCCCAAGTTCTTCCAACAAATACAAACTACACTTCATCCACTCAATGTCATTGTTTCTACTTTTTCCTTCGTCTTCTGATCGTCGTCATCTTCTTCCGCAGCTAGCAGAAAAATTTTAGGAGAGAATTGAACATGCAGACAAGCCAGCTCTCTGATAATACGAAGTAGAAAGACGCGACAATGTCGTACATGATTCAATCGACTCTCACGGAAACAACTTCTGGAATAATAGTTATTCTCATCATCATAGTCTTCCTCCTCGTGTTTATCAGTTTTTTCTTCTTCTTGTTCTCTGGATGTTTGACGAACAGACTTATCGGTTGGCATATTGGGAGAAGCCGTTCGGGCAACATGATAAACTGGCGTGGTGATTCCTCCGTAAGTCCTGGCCTGGATCCTTTGCTTATCCAACTTTTTCCGTCGTTCTTCGTCAGAGATTTTCATCGGGACAATTATTGTGGGCACGAATGCGCAATTTGCTTGGCGGAGTTTTCCGACAACGACTTCATTCGACTCTTGACTGTTTGCTATCACGTTTTCCATCAAGTATGCATTGATAAATGGCTACGGTCAAAAAAAACGTGCCCTGTTTGCCGGCAATTCCTCGATTTGCCGCGGGAAAAACTTCAAAGAAGACAAGTTTTCGAGCCTGATGAGCCACTCCACCATGGTCATGCTGCAGGCAATCCGCCATTGGAACATATCATCAATATCGGATGTGGGCACGGAGAAAGTGTTTCCGATCACGAAGGCAGAACAAACAGCTACCCAGAATTCGTTTCTGGTAACAATATCACTACGGGCACGGATTATTGCTGTGAAGAAGACAGCGAGCATTCCATGTGGATAGTCAATGCCGGCGAGTCTGAAGGGATACGGCTGACTGACAACCACATTGCCACTGACGGTGGGATCCGGGACAGAGGACGCAGCAACCAACATTCCGGATCATATTGTCTCTCCCATCCTGAATGGTACAAGCATTCTTCTGATGATTCTGAGACCCAGAGATACACGAAACAAGTGAGACTTTCTAGATCACATTCAACGGGGCACTCAATAAATGTTCTTGGAAGTCTTGGAGGTTAGGTAAATTGAAGCAAGCGTCGTCGTACAGAAGGATGTATCGCATTTTGAGACAGCAGAGAGAGTCGAGAGAGAGAGAGAGAGAGAGAGAGAGACAGAGTTCTTATTCACAATTAATGTCAGCTCAGGATTTGCCCATTTTTGTTTTTTTTGACATTTGTATTTCGATGCAAAAAGCAATGCTAAAATGGCGCGGCGCCGACGGTCGATCAAGAGCAAGAAATCGTTTTTTTTTTTTTTTGTCAGCTGATGAATAAACTAGACTATTAGCTAAGTAAAGTGAAGTTTCAAGTTTCATAATAATTGATCAGCATGAGAAAATGGAGTTTTGCATTTTAGTGTGTCCAACAAAAAATAATTTAAAAAAAAATTTAAAATAAACAAATTATGCTTTAAAATATAAAATAATTATGGTTTGTTGCACGCAAACTCATAAATCCCATTTTACCGCAACACATTAAATATTTAAAAAATAAAAGAATTATAAAAAAATTATAAATGAACAGAGACAAAACTAGAATTCGAACTGACGACATCTAAACACACCATGTTCCTTTCAGCTACATGTAATAATTTAATGGCCTATCATATATATATATATATATATAATTTTGATAAGAAATTGAATTGATTAATGTAGGTGTATTGCAAAAATGTTCATTTTGTATAACATGTCGGGTTTGAATCCCAACTTGTTGTCAATCAAATAATAAAATTTTTAATAAATTTTTTATTTATTTTTAAAATTATTGAATTGTCAATTGAGGTGAGGGGCAAAATTAGGTTTCTGATTTTGAGTAGACATAAATGCAATTAAATTATATTTTGGTACATATTTTTTTAATTTAAAAAATGATAAACACATTAATATTAGAAAAAGCAATTAAAATATTTTAATTTAATATCTACTTTTTTAAGAATACAAAATAAGAATAAGAAAATAATAAGCAGACAATAAATTTCTAGTCATCATCAAAAATTTCTAAGAAATAATCTTTATCTACATATTCATCGTCATCTGATTTTGTAATTAATTCTTCCTCATTATATTCTTCAATATTGTCATTATCATTATCCAAATAATTTTAACCTTCACTAAGTAAAATTTGAAGGCTATCATCTGGCCTACGAATGATCGAATAAAGTTCTATATTATTCTCTTAAAATACTTATATATATCGATTAACCATAACATTTTTCAATAATTTTAATAGCTGGTCTAGATTTTATTTTATATATTACCTACCAATGACATAGATTTCTTCTTGTAGTTAGATAAGTGGTATAACACACTTATTCGACTTGTATCACAAGAATAAACGGCTTGTACTTATGATAAAATTTATTATGGTGCACATCAACATGGTTATATTGATGATGAATTCTAGTACCCCATATTTATATTAATCCTTTTACAATATTCTTTATTTGTCTGTTACATATATTTGATGAAGAAAATTATACCTTAAAAATGATAAAAGATAAATTCATACATATATAATTTTGCATGTAATTATTTAGAATTACAAATTATAAGTTATATACTGACATATTTATCAAACCAACTTCTAAAATTATTTTCAAGCTTTGCATTAATTGAATCATCATCAATATGAGATTCTCTGCTTTAATTCCTAATCAAATATTCTTCAAAAATAAAATTATATGTATTATGAATAATTAAAATGGTATATCATATACGATGACAAATAAATGATAATATTAAATTATTATAAATCTTACTCAATATAAGGTGTAACTTTCTCACAGTTCAACAAAATATATGTGTGTGCAGCATGATACTCTAAGTCATCCAAAAAATATTTTAATGTTATTCTACCATATGATATACATGCTTGTATAGAAATAGAAAATATATCATTTTTCTCCGATCAATCACTCATACCATATACATTCTTTGGTGATAGTATGTTATAGTGATTATTCAATTATGACCAAAAGTAGTGCGCATAAAATGTCAAAGTCCCTTCAACCAAGTAGACATTGCATATCAATCTTTTGACTTTGACTTTATTTCAAACATTATTTTTTAATTTTCTAAGATATCTGATATATATATATATATATTAGAACAAAAAATATTTGCCGGATACATTAAAATTTTTAGATTAACAAATAAAAAATATATTACCTCTCAAATGAATACATTCATATGTATTACACAGGGCATGCTATCATGGATTCAAAAAGCAATTGGACTAGGAAATGTTCCATGGAATTGAAGAAGCTAGTAGGAAAAATATCCATTAGGGAACTCAAGCTCCATTAGCTATTTAAACAAAACTTACTTTTCATCATTTTCAAGACTATAACAAGTCTTGGTGAATTTATTCATTGATTCATCCCTATGTAACTCTGGATGTGAACATACTTTCTTGATTTAATATTATCTTTTATTTTTTCTTCCACATTCATTATAGTGATAAAAATATTATCAAAAAATTTATTCTCAATATGTATCACATCTAAGTTTTTTCTAATAAGATTTGTTTTCTAATAAGGCAAATCTCAAAAGATACTTTTTTTTTTATTCATAATGATATTTCTTTGAATTATGAACATTAATGCAATCTATATCAATATCCATAATACTTTTGAACTAATATCTTTTAATTATTTTTAATATTTCATCACCTGACCTCAAAGGTGGTGCACTTTTAATGATTTTATGATCATTCTTAAATGCATCAATATTCATTTGAAATAGATATTCAACATGTAAGAATTTATGGTGATTATCAAACCAAGAAGTCTTTTGATACGAAATCGACAATAAACTAGATGGACTTAAAAATCCAAGCGGAATGAAATGAAATAAAAGAAATAAATCTAAAACTTTAAGAAGAATAATTTCTTATTGGTTAAAGATTCAAGAGAATGAAATGAAGGATAATGGTAAATCTTTGAGAAATACAAAGAAGTCGATTAGGAACCTAATGGCAACGAACACCAATAGACCCACTAATACTAAACTTACAAAGACTTCACAAGTAATGCAAATCAATCACTTACCTAATGATTGAGAGGCAACGAACCTTCCGAGAACTAAACCCGAAAAACTCGATTTTTGGAGTGTTCCACACAAGAGAGTTATTCACTCACAAGCACAAAACAATATAAAGAAAACTCAAAGAGTGTTTGTATATTTCATCAAAGGGTGTCCTTACAAAATGAATTACAAGGGGTTTATATAGAGAACAAACTAGCTAATAAATATATTTTTTTTTTGCCATCGCAACATTGTTTGAAAACAATGTATCTCCGTAATCCAAGGCTCAAATTGAACACGGTTTCTTGCGTTGAACAGATAACTTGATGTAGTTTGTCCATGTCAAATTTCAAAGCATTCCGACAGGTATTCGAATTTTGGTGAATTTTCAAAGTTAATTAGTCATTGCTGCCAGCACCACCTTTTGGAAAATTTGTATCTCCTTCATCTGAGGTCCAAATGGGACACGGTTTGTTGAATTGGAAACCTTCCTTAATGTAGTTGTCCTAGTTAAAATTTCATAATTTTTGGATTTGTATCCGATTTCTGGTGAAGTTTGCAATGATGGGTCAAGTTGATGATCCAAGTAGAGTATTTGTCTTTCTTTCAAATTCACCAACTTGTTTTTCCTTGTTTAAGGCTTCAATAATAATTTGGACTTGTTTTTGAAAGGCCTTAGTATGACTTCGAGTGATTGGACCAAGCGGTAGTATGATTTGGTCTTGAATTTCTGCATCATCTTTTCTCATTTGCTCGGATAAAATGTTTTTATGCCCTCCAAGTGATAAGGATAAGCTAATTTTCATGGATACTCCATACATACAACACTTAATATGCAAGAAAATCACTAATAGTCCACATAAATACTGCTCGCATTTTAAAATATTACTTTCTATATATATCGTATATTTAGACACCATCATCCCACAAAATTTTGAGCTCTACTATAAGGGGTTGCAAGCAAATATCTAATTTATCTTTTGGATAAATTAGGAACGATAACACACAAAAATATATATTCATCTTGCATCCATATCCATGGCAATAAATTATAAGGTATAATAATAACTAACCATTAAGATTTAAGAGTATTATTGTCATGTTTGTCCAAATGATTGAAATCTAACAGTGCACAACCCTAATCTAATATTTTTATTTTCATCTATAAAAGATAGATGACAATCATCAAAATATTTTCATGAAGGAGAATCTGAGTAATTCCATATTATGTCATCTTTAATAACATGCTCTTAGTGCCAACTTATATCATTAGCAGTAATATCATATGCAAATAATCTTTGCAAATGAGGAATCAATAGAAAATAATACATTTTCTTGTAAGGAATATTTATTTTTACTTTTTACGTACTATATTTCTTTCATATCAAGGATAGTTGCAGGAATTATATCCAATTGTTTTACTATCTATGCCCCAATATATCATGTAGCCATTAATTCAACAATATATTTTTTCCACCAGTAAATTCTCTTCTTTGTGTCGTAAAAACTATATGTCATGATGTTATTATTTGGTAATAATTTTGATAATAACTAGCATATTTTATTATAATATTTTTTTGAAAAATGATATTTTACCTTTAAAATTATTAGTATGGCCAACGCAAATAATTTTGAGTGGCCATACGGCTTATCTTCTCAAATTAATTATCAAATTTAAATGGATTTTTGCCATAATAAAAATAGTAATTTTGAGTGAAACCCAAAAAATATATACTTTTTTCTAGAAAAAAAAAGTAAATAAACAATTAATATAATTTTTTTTTGGAAAAAATTTTGCAAATTAGTAATTTTTCCATAAAAAAAGTTTAAATATTTTTAGATTTGAAATGATAAAATGGACTTTACCATTGATTTCATCTTGTGAAATATAACTAGTATGACAAATTTCATCGAATTTTGGGGCAATTAAAATTTAATTATTTTTTTATTAATATTATTTTATTATTATTAAGTAAAATAATAATAAAATAATAAAAAAATGGCAAATAATAAAAACATGGGAGAAAATGTGGCTGCACACTTGGGCACAACACAATTTCTTGTTATTCTATCTTGTTTTATTTCAATGTTGCAACTCCAAGTTTTCATGTTATGATTCTAAGTTTCCATGTCATGATTTTGAACTTAGTTATGATACATTATTTCAATGTTGCAATTTTAAACATAGTCGTGAAACTATAATGTTCTTCTTCATGTATAACTTATTCTTCATATCTTCCTTCTTCTCAAAAATGAATGATCATCTGTCTGAAATCAAGATTATTCTTGCCAATAGCTTGTATATAGTTTCATACCGTATTCCTCGAGTAATTAGTTTTCTTTCTTGAGTCATATTGTAATTATTGTCATCACAATAAAATAGAATGTCATTATCAATCATTACACTAAAAGAGATTAGATTTTTGCTTAAGTATGAAATGTGTAAAACCCTTAGAAAGGATATACGTGTTTCTCATAGTCATTTATCATAGTCGCATCTCCTCTATCATATAACTCATACTAGTTGAATTAGTTTCAATAAGAAGTCATATGATATGACATATGTGTATAATTTCATATATTGTACTCATCAGCTTGGGTAACACAAGTATCTACAAAATGTATATCCCCTTGGATAGCTGTTTGTCTACCAAGCCAACTCTCACATGAGTTGGTTTTTTCTGGCAGTCCAACATGAAGTACCTAGTTATACCACACTTACAATACTTCATTTCAAGTTTTTTCACAACTTTCATTCTCTCTTTTCTTTGAGCTTTCACATTGCTTACTTTTTTTTTTGTCTTTTCATTCGCAAACAAAATATCTTTTGAGTATTTTTTTCATCTTCCTCATATCTTCAGACAATAGAGATGAAATCTCTTTTTCATAGGATAGCCCTATTGTAAAATTACCTATAATGATAATTAAAATATCTCATAAATTTAATAGTGAACAAAGAAGGATAATGACTTTGACATCAACATTGATCTAATAGCCAATAGATAAATGTCAATTGATCATCATTATATAAAATTCATGTAAGTGTGAAAAACGGAGTTTTCTCCTCGATGTATAACCTATACAACATCTTCATTTAAAAATAATTTATTGACTAATAACTTGCTCTGATAAGGTATTTTAAGTTTTTTGTACACAATTCTTTTATTATTCTCACACATAATCAGATCGAGCCTTGCATTCTTTCATCTGACTTATCATAGTTGGCAACCTCAATAGATGTTTATAATTTTTAATTGCTTATAGTTGATTTTATTTCATCAATAGCAAACTAATAATTTATGTCAACCAACAAATCTTTAATCTTTAATTTTTAGAATGTATAATCCTTTCTTGAAAATTTCTTGATTTCAATCCTAGATGTCACAATATACATCATTTTCGGTTTAACACTCAAACTATATTTAGTAACCTTGAGCTATGAGACCATATGTTGGGGAGTATGGTGAAAGAATTTCATGTATCAGAGCAAGCAATTGCTCTGATACCAAATGTTGCATTTTGAACCTCTCTCTAATATCAAATATTAAGGATCCCAGTACCAAATGAAACCTCTACTACCAACTGTATGATGTAGCCTTCCTCCAATACTAAAGATCGGTACCAAAAAATAAATGTAAGGTATCTCAAGTATCTAAGAGATTTTGATTTAGAGTCTTAGTAATGGAAAAGAGAACTCTCAAAGTTGAAACACACTTATAAGAGAAGAATGAGAAAGAAGAAAGAACACAATTACAAGAGAAAAATTTCACTAGAAAATTTTAAGATTACATTCAAAGATTTTTTTTTTTTTGCTATTATCTATTAATATATTCATTTACAAATACTTAAATAGTAAAATAAAAAAATTCTTTAAATTTAAGACTTGTCATGATATCATGTTTCCATGTCATGACTTCATTCATATTACAATATCACATAACGAGGTCACAACTTGAATCCCTAAGTTATCCAGTTGCAACAATACAAGATAGATTGTAACTTTGCTAAAGTCTTGACTTTGTTCAAGTTACTACTTTATAGTTAAGGTCATGACTTTATTCGAGTCATGACTTTACAATCCAGGTTGCGATATTAAATACATGGTTTTGACTTTGTTTAAGTCATGAAATCAAAGAATATGGTCACGAAAGCATTCATATCATGACACCAAATAACATAGTCATGATTGAATCTTAAAAAGTTTTTATCCACAATAACATAGAACATGTTATAATTGTATACTGGTCATGGCTTCACATATAGGTCATAACACCAAACACAAGTTTTAACTTCAAAAGTATGAGTCAATTATAATATTATCTTATTTGGCAAATACTTCTTTTTCTTCTTCCTAGTATCAGTTCTATACAATTAGAACTTTTTTATATCTATTGCCCCTGGACATCCCCCCGACACAATCACAACTTCACAAGGTTCCTAAATGTTGTTCTCCTCCAACAGCTAATGCTCCTCCTTCATGACATACTCTCATTGCTTTGACTCTCCAGAGGCTTTTTTCTCCATTATAGTGCTTGGCTCCTTTCCTATGTCATTAAGAATGTGTATGCCCTCTCAGAATACCTAAAAGGTGAGTTTGTAACCCTTGTAGACCATCTTAATGTAGTTACTATCTCAGAGGTGAGTTTGTGGCCTTTGTAGACTTCCTCAATGTAGGTGTTATCTTAGAGGTGAGTTTGTAACCCTTGTAAACCCTTTTAAGTGCAGTGCACTATAGCCATGTAATCGAAACCATTTATCTACATTTGAAAGCACATTAGAAAATAATAATTATTCATTGATAATCAATGAAAATATAAAGTAGCAAACATAATAATGAATTATCTGTACCTAGTTGAAGAACTTCACATGAATAATAAGCAATTCCTCTTCCAAAGCTTTTGAATCATTCATGGAATAACTTCATTTCATTCATCACTTGAACCATGCCCTTCCCAACTTTATGTTTAATGACATACATAACACCTCTGATAACTTCTAGTTTATTAGAAAAAAATTCATGATCTTATTGGAAATATGGATT
Organism: Sapria himalayana; assembly: GCA_029783825.1. Lineage (NCBI taxonomy): Eukaryota > Viridiplantae > Streptophyta > Magnoliopsida > Malpighiales > Rafflesiaceae > Sapria > Sapria himalayana. Next base: position 913,631 of record JAREIK010001563.1, on the reverse strand, counting down.
CAATCATTCATGGAATAACTTCATTTCATTCATCATTTGAACCATGCCCTTCCCAACTTTATGTTTAATGACATCCATAACACCTCCATTAACTTCTAGTTTATTAGAACAAAGTTCTTGATCATATTGGAAATATGGATTCAATCAATAAGTTGCTTATTGAATACTTTTGCATAATTATCCATCCCAATGTTACTTTTTGATTTATGTATATGGCTTGTGCAGTCTTTTATTGTTGTTGAATAGCTTCTTCATGCCCAAATGAACCATGTACATGCCTTCATACGCATAGTCCATCAAAGGACTCTTATCAAAATGAACAATACACAATAAGCATATAAGTGGAGCCATGATTATCATAACTATACAATATTAAGTCTAAAATTTATTATCTAAGATAATATAGCAACCACATCTTGATTTTTGTTACTCTTCAAATATTGAGAATCATCAAAAAACTTATTGGTCACCAAACCCCATAAATCATGTTTATGATTATGGAGACTCTTCAATGCAATGAATATGATAGCAAAACAAGTTGCATCTGGCAAAATAATTTCTCTTGTGCTTTCTTTTTTTTCTCAATTAACTTAACAAAGCAATATGATTATATTAAAAGTGTTACATTTTGTGGACATCTTGTAAGTTATGTAATATTATTCATTTGACAAATATCTTTAAAGATCAAATTCACAAAATAAGTTGCACAAGGTGACCAAATTATGTGTTTAAATTTTTTAGAAGCCAAACTTTTTATAGCCACAAAATATATTGCTTTATTAGTGATAATATGTACTATATTACTTGGACCTACCCATTCAATTACCTCATCAAATATGTGAAAGATATTATCTGTATGTTTCACAATATCTGAAATATCAATTAATTTCACAAAAGCTATTCCTTATCCTTTAAGATGGTAAACAATGAAGTTGATGAGTGTTCTTTGTCTGTTATATGTCCATCCATCAACCATTATTATGCATTAAACTTAGCCCAAATCTCATGATAAGCGATTACAAATAGCTCAACCTCCTTATTTGTATCATTTAAAATATAAAGTCTAGTCTGATAATAAGATGGGCCTTATATCTAGGACCATTTGCAGCGATAGCATTTAATATTGGTCTTAAATAGAATGAATTTACTATATCACTAGGAATACATACATCATAAAAGGATCTCACAACAATCATATCTATTTTTTAAATTACTTTTATCTCAGTTTATGCACTTCTAATTAAAAGTTGAGCACCATGAGTAGTTATTGGCACAAAATAGGTATCTAATATTATTTTTTTTAATTTTCCACTAGTTAGTGGTATGACCTTTTGTAATTCTTGTACCTATTCTTTGTTCTTTTGGCATGTTTCCTTTAAATTATAAAATATTAGAGCCATATGGATTTGCATATGTGTAAGAGCATCTCCAACCACACTCAATAAAATAACTAATTAAAAAATATTTAAATATTCAATTCAGTATTTTATCTAGCAACATATCAAATTTTACTCCAACCAAACTCAGCAAAATATCAAAGTGTGATGCGAAGTTGAGTTCCGGTGTAGCTAGAACTAGTGAATGGCAAGAATATTTTAATAGAAAAAAATGATTTGCTGAGCGATAAATACTCGCTATATTTGTTGAGCGAGAAGCCGATGGGGCAAAAACGCGAGCGGGATAGCGAGCACATTGGAGGCCTAATTTTCTAAAAACACTCAACAAAATATCGAAACTATATTTTTAGCAAGCACGTTGGAGATGCTCTAAGGCTCTAGAGTTACTTTCTTTAACTTTCTTACAATACCAACAAACAAGAGCTCTTTTTTCAGTTGTATATCTTTCTTCTAAAATGAGATGCCATGCTTGAACGTTTTTTTTTTTGTTTTTTTTTTATTTTTGTTTTTTGTTTTTTTTAAATAATGCTTGAACGGTTTTACCTCTCTTTAATTGTGAATTTGGAGTTGAATCTTTACCAAAAGAATCTGATTTCATTTTTTTTATAAATTGAAATATTGAAAAATATTAAACATAAGTATTAGGTAATGAGTAACTAATGGAATTAATAAAAATATAATCATAAATTATTAAATCCAAATTATTTTGCATTTTGGTATTGCTTGATGTTGAGAGATATTTAATGTTAGGGAGAGATAAGCTCGTGTCAGCTTGTAGCTATCATTTTTGTATTTGATATTTAATTATGCTTTGCATTTATTGGATACGATGGTTGCATCAACTATTGTATTTTTTCAAAAAAAAAGAAAATGAAAAAGATGGTTGTGGTAGCCATCTATTTGCATTTCAATATAAATGAAATAATGGTTGGATGGTTCATAGGCTGAACTGCTGGTTCAAGCAATACATGCCAGATCCATTTGATGCTGGCCCAAATGGACGAATCGGATCATTCTAGAGACTGATCAACAGCTAAACATATTGGACCAGCTGATACAGTCTGATTTTTTCATTACTTATAATGTAATCAATGACAGATATTTTCATGTTGTAATTAATAATCATTGATCTAATATATTCGTGATTCATGCGCACATTCCTCTAAAAATGATAGCCCATAGCTTGATCATATTGTTAGAAGAAAATAGAAAGATTTATATTAAAGAAATTAAACTGAAAAAATTAAGTGCTAAAAAATAAATACTCAAAAAATTAAGTACTAAAAAATAAATACTGAAAAAATTAAGTGCTAAAAATAAATACTAAAAAAATTAAGTACTAAAAAATAAAACTGAAAAAATTAAGTACTAAATTTTATAAGTATTGAATCTGTATTGTAAAAATATTTAATAAGTTACTGATAATTAATTACCGAAGATAAATATATTATTTAATAATTATGAACGTTGAATACTAAAAATTATGTATTTTACATATTTATTCTTATTATAATTATATTACATATTATCAAAAATAAATAAACTTTCTAATAATATTTTATTTTTCACCATAATTATTAATTATTATTTAAAAGAATTACTAAAAACATATCCATAAATAAATCATAATATCCAATAAATATATAAATATTTTAAAAAATAACCAATATAATTTAAATTTTTTAAAACTATCCAAACTTTTAATATAAAAATAAAAATTAATGAGCAACTAATTAATTTACTATTTTATATCTTAAATTAATCATGAAATAGAATTATGATTAATATTTGAAATTATAACAAAATGAGAAAAAAAAGACAAATTCACAAACTAAACTGTATCATGAATACAAAAAAAAAAAAAAGAACAAGATAATTAATTTAAAGATAAATTTGTTAAAAATTTTCTTCATTCGAAAATAAATGACTATCGATTTATTATTTTCATTGATTTTTCATTTAAATTTTTCAATTAAGAAATCCATACATTTTTTTATCAAACACATTGAAAAATTTAAAACCATTGAAAATATTTATTTTCAATAATTAAAAAAAAATTCAATAATTTATCAAACAAACCCTTAATTAAAATAAGTAGGTAAGGAAACAAAACTAACAAAGTAATTAACTTTTTCAATAATACATGATAATAGTAAATGGTTAAATTCAGTTTATTAATATTTTTTTTAAATAATCATTAAAATCATTAAAAACTAGAAAAAATTAATTATTGATCTCCAAACTATCAACTTCTACTCGACCTAGCCCTTAGACCATGCTCAGCCCATATGAATGTGTAGGTGTCCATCAAACCATGCCCCGGTGTGGCAGGTCACAAGTCCTACATATAGGGCACGCTATTTTACCTTTGATAATTATGAGAACCACCATTTCAACACTCTTGGAAGCTAAAGCCAACAAAAATCAATGTATTATGAATATGGGGAACACCAAATCAATGAAATAATCAATCAGGACGAGATGAAAACCCAGATTAAAGTTAAGTGTAGCTTTGCTGATGCTGGTGCTCCATGAAACTTCTTTTTCTTTTACTAACAAACACAATGCCAAAAACCCATGCAAGAATGAGTAGTACAAGAGAGCTGATTAGGAACTTGTTTGCAGTTCCCCATGTTTCTTGCACTGAAAAACAAAAACCAGCCTTGCAGGAAGAACAATCATAACATAGTTCAAAAGGTTGGTTCTTCCAGTTGTCGCAGTCTGGATCAGCAGAACTATTAGTGGGGCTAATCCAATTTGTGGGAGTAACAAAGTTGTAACCACACAATGTTGGTGGTTTACAGCACCCAGACTGAGAGGAAACAAAATGAATTATAATACATATACAAAGATAGATACACACATGCACGCAAATGCACATACACGGACACACACAGACTAAAACATGTAAACAAATCACCCAAGTCACTTGACTCCAAATTAGTACATGACTTGGGCTATATTTGATAAGTCTCAAACCCAATATCTATTATACTCAAACAAGAACACTTGTCTACTTGACATCACCTATCATACAATTATAAAAAGCTTACCTGCCCGGGTCTCAGGCACCGTGGTGCCTACACATGGATCAAGGAATGATATGAATTGAGTTTGGGATAGATATGTTAACCAAGGAAGGCAGCCTGAGCACAGCCCATGGCACAAGGGTTAGGCGTGCCTGGTTCAGCACAGCATGATCAAACACCATACCTAGTCCTGGACTGTGATGGTCGAGGAATGACTCATGCTATGATGGGTTGATCACTGGTGCGAGCATTGCCTCATGCCCAACCAGGCACAACTTATGGGTCTGGCTCAGTTGCACAGTCCACCAGCCTGACTACCAGGGATCAGGCACATGATGGTCTATGGTCTAACCCAAACATATGACCACCCAACATGGCAGTTATAAAAAAAAAAAACCAAACACATAAGCTGGATTCCACTTACATGGCTAGCCTGAATTGGGCAATCTCTTCTACTCTGGCTGTTATGTTTTTACACAATGAGGTCTAACATTACCATTATGTGTCTATATATTGCAGAGATTTTTATTGATGATTCTTAATTCATGTTATAATGATATTATACTAGTCAGCTTCAATTAGTACTTAGTCTATTTTCAATATTTTTTTCTCATTTCATTATAATTTATACACTATTAATATATTAAACATTGAATTTATATATATTATTATCCTTTTGTTCCATTAATATAATTAAAATTAAAAGAAATTTTTATTTTTTTTATTTAAGTCAAACCAGACACAATTTTTAGTCATCAATACATCATTGTAATTTAAAATTTAAATTCATATTGAAATATAAAATTAAAGCCCACTCCCCCCAAAATTCTAAAAAATGAATCATAAACTAACTCAAACTAACATGCCCATTCAAGGCCCAACCTGAAATAACACAACCCGCTTCAAACCGAGCTTAAACCAACACAGCCTAATCCAAGCCCAGCTTAAATCGACAGAAATTCTCCATGCTCATGTTGAACTAGCACGATCCACTCCAGGCCTGGAGTGGCCCCGCGTGGCCCGACACAACTCAACACTTTTCATGCTAACCATGTCATGTCAGGCCACCCTCTTAGTTCCCATGTTATTCCCAACACAACATGGTGGCACAATCGTGCCACACTTAAATGGGTCATGTCACCACAACACGACCTATTTGACAAACATAACTTGGGAGTCGAGCTAGCTCAAGGTGAGTAAGTCCTACAACCCCATCAAAACCAAAGCAGGCAGGCCTAGCAAATAATGAAAGATGACGATTAGACATTTAGGATAACATATAAAAGATAATAACAAATGACAATTCACGAAGATAAAAATCATAGATATTAAGGATACCAGTGACATCTTAAGAAACATTCATAATGATGACACTATATCTCCATCCACGCTACCATTCCACAAACATAAATTGAACATTAATAATTCTTAATTCATATGTTAGTGATATTGCATTAGCTAGTTAGTATTTGTTTATTTTTTAATATTTTATTTTATTTCATTATAATTTATATATTATTGATATAATAGATATTAGATTACATTTATTATTAATTTTATTTGTAGTATTTTTTTTCAATACAATTTATACATTATTTATATACTTTTAATCCATTAATACTTTATTAAAATTAAATAAAATTTTTAATTTTTTATTTGAGTTAAACCAAATACAATATTAAGTCACTAACACATCATTACAATTTAAATTTACATTTATATTAAAATATACAAGTAAAGCTAAAGCCCTCAAGGGGGCCAAAAAAATAAACCACAAACTAGCCCAAACCCACATGGACCTCTCTAAGACAAGCTTGCATTGACACAACCAGCTACAAGCCTGGCATGGCCCAGCATGACCTAGAACTTTGAAGGCCAACCATATCGTGTCAAGTTGCCCTTCTAGTTCTCATGTCATTTTCAGCAAGACACGATGACACAGCATGCCTCACTGAAATAGGCTATACTGACACAGTATAGCTCATTTGATACCTCTAGTTTAGGAAAAGAGAATGACACGGTCATGCCACACTGAAATAGACTATACTGACATAGTGCAGCTCATATGATCCCTCTAGCTTAGGAGGAGAGGATGACATGGATCTACGACGAGTGAGACCTCTATGGCATTAACTAGTCATTGAGCTAGCCCCAGCTGGAATTAAGAATTTTAAGGTCTTGGCTCAGCCGACACCTTTCTGTTAGACATCATGTCAGGCCCAATGTTGGGCGACCCAAACAAGCTTAATAAGGATAGGCCCAACAGAGCCATCAAGCCCAAAGCAGGTAGGCCTAACAGGCCCATCCTTTCTTTTCTTACTTTTTTTTTGTGACCTGTGGGTATTACATAGATATACAATTTGTTTGCGGCTCTCTCAAGTTCTCTCCAAATTCACTATATTATAACTTTTCTCCACCTCAGCTTTTCTTATTTGTCATATATATTTGATTCATTATTTTATTTTTTTAGCATAATATTTATTAATAATTTTAATATGCATGATCATGTTTGAGACATCACACAAGTGACTAATATAAAGAACGTAGAATTCATTATATATATATATATATATATATATATATATATATAAAGAACTTAGGGTTATCAAGACCCGATCAACAAAAAATAGTAATTAAAATATTTTATTAAATATATATTATATTTTTATTTTATTATAGTTGAAAAGAATAAATAATTAATAAATAAGTAGATACCAACCTAGTTTGGAAGTACATATTTTGGAATGTTGAATTCTTTTCATATATTTGAATTTTCCAATGTAATATATTCGATAAATAAAATTTTTAAATGAGATCTTTTTTTATTTTTATTATTTTTAGTTTTTTTTTTAATTTTTATTTAACTTGTGCATACAATTTAATTAAAAAACCTAATACCAAAGTGGAAGAATCACTCTTTGGCAGGCTTTTAGACATGCCTTTGGTCTAGTATGTAAATGGACTAAAAGTCCATGAATTAAGCCAGCCCATCAAGAGCTGGGAAATGCTAAAATGAAGCCCACTTACAGGCACTTATTAAAATGGGCTTGGGTCAAGCTTGGCTGGCTTGGCTTGGTGAGGGCTTAGCTCACTTGGGCCTAGCTGGTCTAAAGCAGCCTCAAGCTTTTGGAGATCCCAAAGCACAACTTGATCTTTTTGGAGACGATAATAATAATAAATCATATAAAATTTTATTGTTGAAATAATAATACTATACCCAACAAATCAAAGGCTAAACTAATACAAACATATTTTTTATGAAGTGACAAAAAATGAGTAAACAAATTTTTAACTTCCAAATTATATCTTTATCAAAATTTTTAATAATATATATCTAAATTTTCTACTATTTATTTCAATCTATATATTTATATAATGCAAAGATTAGTAACAAAATATACAATTTTAAATATTTATAATTTCAAGTTGTTATCATAAAAATATTTATAAATATTATTAAAATAATAGATTATTTTCATTATGAAAATTTAACAATTTTAAAAAAACATATTTAATATATAAAGTAAAAGTAATATCGTATTGGGATAAAATTCATGTCACTTGAAAAAGGGCCTTTTATTATTATTTGTGTTTTTTTAATGTAACAATGTCACTATATCTACCACCAAATCTTACTTGTGATTCTAAGGGTGCAACTAAAATTCATCAATCTGAATTATGATTCAACTCAAATTTATCAACCCAAATCAAACCAAATTTGATATTATGAAACCTTGTTTGCAATTAGGTTGGGTTTGGGTAGGATGGGTTGAGTTTGGTTACGTCAATTAGAGCAATAAAATAATAAATATTTAATTAAAATTAAATGAAAAAAATATTTAAATAATATTAAATAATAAAATTATTAGCTTATTAATATTTATTTGATGATAGTCAGTCAACTTATTTGATATTTAAATGTGAATGATTTGTTTTAGCTTATAAAATCATGGTTTCTTTATATAAGCATTGTAAATATTTTTTTTTCCAAATTTGGCAATGTGATCAATATGACAATCATCAAATTTATATACTTTCCCAATGCCTACGTTGCTCAACAAAAAATTAAAATTAGTAATTATTCCAATATTTCTACAAATATGAGTGCAATACAAGTAGATTGGGTCAGGTTGAATTTTACTCAATTTGAATTTTAGTCAACTTGTTTTGCCCGGGTTAAAAATTTTCAACCTCGGTCAACCCAAACCCTAGAATAGATCAACTCAAACTCTATCATGTCTAAGTTTAGGTTTGAATTATTTATGTTTTCCATACACAAGTTGCAAACCTATGAGCATCATACCTAATCCATCATTAGAGCTCAAAATAAAGGCCTTAATGTGGACTTTCCAACGACCATTGTGCCTACTAGAATATCCAATAAATGTATATATTCAGTATATTGTTTACAATGTGACATTTTGATTTGCAATAAATTGTTGCCACATAGTATTCCTAAAAAGTCTAAACTTGAGAGGATACGAGTTCAACCCTCAAGGATACTTGATATAGTTTTTTAGAGTGTTTTATAGATCACTTACTATGCAGTTGGAACGAGAGCCTTACATGCTCCAACCTTAATATATAGAAGCCAATATATGGGATAATGAATAGTATGAATTTGGTTTGGGGGAAAGGGTGAGGGGACAAAAATTCCAAAAAAAAAAAAAACTTAAATTAGAAATAATTAAATGAACTAAATAATAATTTAATACGTAAAATTAAATAACATGGTGAGAACCTTTAAAAATTAACATAGTAAAACTTATAGATAAAAAAAATATTTTATAAATATGATCTAGAATTTAGAAAACTCATATTTATAAAAAAATATGTTCAACTATAATATTTTATTAAAATTTGTATTACAAACACACACACACAATATGTGTGTGTGTGTAAAATATCAATTGATGAGATAGTTGAAATAATTTTTTACTTAATAATCATGAGTAACTAGGACAACATGTGCACACCTTCACTAACCAGCCAATGAGTTGAGCCTTCTATCTACACATTATAGTAGAACTAATGACATTTAAGAAACAAACTATACACATGCATATGCTCATGACCATTGAAAAAACTCATGAAATCCAACATTCTTTTTATTTTGATAGATAAATTATTCATAAATTAAATTCACAATAACAATTTTTTTTAGAAAAAAAGTATTTTGAGATGATAAAATATATCTTCGGTTAAAATGTATTCTACTCAATTATGATTTTATTAAAATTTAAAATAATATTCAAATAGACATTTAATATCACTAAATGAAATAGCTCAAATATTTTATTAATTTTTTTTAAATAATTATGGCTGTTTGGGCCATTTTTCTAAATGTAAGCATGCGCACACACAAACACAGACACGGACACAGACACAGACACGCACACACACCTTTAGTAAATTAACAATGAAACATACTTTTCTCTAATTCTATGGCCAGCTAAGTATAACCTCAAAACATTATTGCAATCTAAAGTTAAAAGTGGAACCAATAATATTTCATATACAGACATACTATCATAAGCATGCTTCTCCCAATAGAACTCATGTCACAATTTGAAAAATAAAAATTATTTAGATATATAAATTAGGAAAAACTATATTTTAATATACTAATTTTAAAATATTTAGAAAAAAAAAACCTAACTTTTGAAGTTTAAAAATTTATATACAAAAAATATTTATATTTTTCTACTCTAAATAAGAAACCCAAAATCATTTCTACCATTTTCATATCAATATACAAAAAAAAAACAAAACAAAATAAAGCAAAAACTATTTTCACATTTTATAACTCATTTCAAAAATAATTAAAAAAAACATATATATATATATATATATATAAACCTATATATAAAATTATATATATTCACATATATTATAATATAATTGTTTGAAATAAAAAATATAATAGTTTATATGCATTATAAACTTACAATATATATACTTGATTTTAAAATATATATATATACATTTTAAACACAAACACACATGCACTCACATATATATTATAAATTTATAATATACATGATTAAAACAAAAATATACATATTACAAGCATATATATATATACATTATAAACTTATAATATATGTTTGAAACATATACATATGTTTTAAATGTGTGTGTATGCGTGGGTGACTGAGTGGGTGTGTGTGTGTGCATGTCGGCGGGTGTGTGTGAGTATGTTAGTAGGCATGTGCATTTATGTGTCTGCAACCTTGTAAGCATATATATATATATATATATATATATATATATATATATATATAGACACATTATAAACATATAATAAATACATTTAAAATGAAAAGTATATAAATGCATATGTACATTTGAAACATGTGTATATACATTATAAACCTATAATATATAGGTTCAAAACATATACATACATTTTAAAATTATATGTGCATTATAAACTTATAACATATATGTTTGAAATGAAAAACATATATTATAAATTTATATAAATGATTCAAACATGCATTACAAATTTCTAAAATATACATTTGAAACAAAAAAAGCATATACATATATAATTATATATACATTACCAACTTATAATATATATGTTTGATTATTTGAAACATATAATATATACATTATAAACCTATAATATGTTTCAAACATATATATACATAAACCATATATATAAACTTAGGATATATGTGTGTGTGTGTGTGTCATAAGTTTATATATATGGTTTATGTATGTATATATACATATATACACATACACATTGGAAATGAACAGAGTATACATTATATATATGTGTGTGTGTGTGTGTATATATATATAACAGTATATACACATACACATACACATTGTTACAAAATTTATGTTATGACCTTATAATATACATTAGAATAAAAGTCATAGACCTTATAAACTTATAATATATGCTATTAACATATATTTTTTACTTTTATATATATATATATATATATATATATATATGTTATAAACATTATAAACCTATAATGTATGATATAAATATATATTTTTTTGCTTTTATATAAATGTGTGTTATAAACATTATAAACTTAAATTATATGTTATAAACTTAAAATATACAGAATAAATGTTATAACCTTGTAATACTTATATCTAAAATAAAAAGTATACATTATAAGTTTGTATATGTTATAAATATGTGTGTGTGTGTGTGTGTGTGTGTGTATATTATAAATTATATAAATGTTATATAAGTTTATAACAATAGGGCTGTTACAAAATTCATGTTAAAAACTTAATATTATATGTTATAACAGAGGTTATATGATGTTGGGATACAAACAATGTCTATCGTTAGCTAAAAAGTTAAACATGAGAAAAACAATGGCTATATAAAACGTGGAGATGACTACGTTATTGTGACACTTAGAAAGAAACCATCATTTACATTATAATAAACATTATAAACTTATTATATACATTCTAAATATAATAAACTAATCATTTTCATTATAAACCGAATATTTACATTAGAAACTTGATATTTACATTACAAACCAGATCACACACACCCGCGCGCATAATGGAATGAAGAGTATTTTTGAATTTCACATTTAAATGAACAAAACAAATATTTTTCATTATGTAGTTTTATAAAAATATCAAAAGTTAAATTTAATTTTTGTAAATATTTTAAAATTGGTGTATCAAAAAAAAAAAAACTTAGAGAATAAATTAAGTTTTAATGCATCAAATAAAAAATATTGACAAAGAAAAACTTATAATTTTAATATTTAAGAAAAAATACACTGGATTTTACCAAATTCCTATCAAATTCAACCCAAAAAATAATAAAAAAATTAAGTTTAAATATAATAAAGTTTTTTAAAACCAAAACCCATAGTTTTAAAAATGAAAAAATAGTTTACAAATTTCAGAACAGCTATATATATATATATTTATTTATTTATTTACTTATATATGCTTTTGGTATATATTCATAGATAAATAATAAAAAAATAATACAAGGTCTTAAAGTGTTTATATATATAATTTTATATACATTAATATATATGTGTATATATTCATAGATAGATAGATAGATAGATAATTTTATATGCATGCATGCATAGATACATACATATATATATATATTCCAGTTGTGGAATTCAAAAATCAATTTTGTATACACACCTATTTGGTATTAGAAAAGAAGTTTTGGAATTCCAAAACTATAATTCAATTCCAAAACAATAGTTTTATAAATGTAAGTATTTTAGGGTTTGGCATATTTTTTATTAAATATTAAAAATTTAAGTATTTTATTTTGTAAATATTGTATGAATGGTGCATCAAAACATAATTTACCCTAATTTATACTTAAATTTATTCGTTAACTAATGGACAAAAAAAAAAGATATATATATGTCTATCAAACATTGAAAACTTATCCTTATTTGGAAAGCAATACAAGCATGATTTTTACGATAAGACTAGCAGAAAAAACATATCGGTGAAGAATAGGATCATAAACAGACCAACAGGGGCAAAAGAGCGAAAACTTATTCACCTGGAGAGGACTCAGATTGGCTTTGAAAAAATTTTCCGCTGAATCATACGACTGGGTCAGATCGTTGCATATAGAACTTTTAGTGACATACTCCTTAAAACGGTTCCAGCTGATCTCGCTAACTTTCTTCCCAAGCCAACTTGAAGACTCAACAAGCTTATACTCCATGTAAGCTCTGCTCGGGGGGGCGTAAGAGATGGCCACGTCAGCAGAAACGACGGTGTGGATAAAATAAACGAGGAAGGCCAGCCCTACGATCAGAATGAAGGTGCAAAACAGATTGAGCTTCACGATGAAGAAGCGTTTGCGGCGATGGATTCCGCATGCGGCCAACATTCCCATGATGGAGATGATCAGCAAGCAACAACCATAAATTATTACTTTTGTCGAAATTTGATCGAGAGCACTGGAATTTTGCCTGAGCCATAACCCAACGAAGATGATGGTGATTGAGAGCACGGCGGAGACGAAAGAGGTAAACACGAAGACTTTGGATATTGGAGGTTCTTCCATGATCTTTCTAAGTGTTGCAGACTAGGTTTTTGGCAGATTTTAATCTGAGAAAGACTGAAAGAAAGCGAAGCAGCAGTGTGCGTGGGATGAAAAAGCAGCTCGTGCTGCATTGCATTCGAAATGCAGCACGAGCTGCTTTTCACCTCCGGTCTCCCTCTTTTGACTGGCTCGGTACTTTTTTCATCTTTTTGCTTGTTTACTTTACCACACTACTGTGTAAAATATTCGAATTTTATAAAATCTTTTTAACCTTTTTATATAACGATATTATATTTGAAAGATTGTGTTTTGTGACACCAAACAAAAAATAATGGGATAATAATGTTTTCTGCACTCTCTAGGAAATATTTAAAAAAAATTACACCAAATTCTTAACTAATTAATTTTTTTACGCTAAAATATAATAACCCAAACTACCTTTAACATAATATTAATTAATAGTTAATAATTTTCACTCTCACATCTTCCGGTCCTTCCTCCCACGTAAGTCTATGGAGCTCATTGCCCTTATCCATCTAGTAACTCCTATCCCAAAATATTCATAACTCTCCTCACCCTTGCTTCATAGAACTCGTCCATGAATGAGCTCCACAAGTTCCATGTACTTCGTCCATGGAGCTTGTGGAGCTCCAAGAACTCCATGGACTAGCTCTAGGGAGCTCATGGAGATCCATGGATGAGTTCCAGGAGCTCAACAGACTCCATAGATGAGTTCCATCTAGCTCGTCCATGGAGCTCGAGGGACTCGACGAGCTCCATAGATGAGCTTTCAAGAGCTCGGGGAGCTCCATCAAGTTATTCTTTGTTTAGTTATTACGTATATGCATGAAGTGTGAGGGATGAGGGTAGAGGGGCCATAGTCAAGTTATAAGGGAGAGCGACGAGGGGCAAGTGGAGAGGTGAGAGAGGATACACAATTTATTAATAATATTTTGGGATTAATATATTTGAATTGAATGCAACAAAAATTAATTAGTTAACATTTTGGTATATATTTTTTTAATATTAAAAATCGAGTTCTTTTTTTTTTCAAATATTTTATAGGGAGTGCAAAAACATTATTCTCCCTAAAATATTTAAAAAAAATCTTTAATTTTCAAAATTAAAAAAATATATATCAAACTTTGGTACAATTAGGTACACCAAAGACCAAACATATAATTTTGTTCTCAAATACTTAAAAAAATTATATAATTTTTGATTTTCAGATTCCAAAACTCACTATTTTAAATTCAAGAAACCATCTAATTTTTAAAATATCAAATTATTTTGAACATGGAGATGGTGACATTGAAATCCATAACCTTCATTATAAGTGGGGTGCCCACGATGGCTAGGTCACAAGCAACATTTGATATCTCAAAGCAAATGTGTGTACATATGTGTAATTATATATAATATATGTAGATAAATAAACATATATATACAAATCTATATAAACACAGGCACATACACAAACACACACACACACACACACACACATGTATGTGTGTGTGTGTGTGTGTTTATATATATCACACATAATATATACATATATATAAATACACACCACACACACACATGGATAGAACTCAAATTCTATGAGATATATTTTGAATTATTTTATTTAAATTCACCCCTAATATCATGCTCATAATGACAGAATTAGTTTTAATGAGAAATTAATATGAGATAATTAAAAATATACCTCATTGAATTTTAGGTTTCTAATGGCTGCCCTCAAGAGTGTTAGAAATTAAAATACTAAATTCATAATTCTCATTCATGTGCCTCAAATGTGACCTTATGTGGAGTCAAAATGTTTGCTCCTCCTTTAGAGTTTATGTTTGTGCATTACATTGTCTCTTAGCTCTTGAATCTCTGTTCAGTATGCCAAATGTTGAATAATGCTAACTAATTAGTATGATATTTATATTGTGTTTGCCTAAAAAGAAGCTTTATTTGTAATAATTTTACAAAAACTAAGATTTTGAGAATTTAAATGAATATTTTTGAAATTTAAAGTTTTTAGTATGAAATATACAACCTAGTAGAGTTGATGACTAAAAGGGGAGTGAAAATTCATATAATTCATAACATTTGACATACTTTAAGTTTATTACACCATTTAATAGATTTAAATTAGTTTCAGTATTCTTTATTGACCAAACTTTGCACACATAGTCAAGACAATCTTTGTAAGCCACAATGCTACCATATTATTGACATATCTTTTCACTGTATAATACATTCTTTTGGATGTGAAGATTTTTTGGAGTCACAACTGAATTTACTTGAAATAACTTTATGGGTATAATATTAATTTTACATCACAGCAACTAAGTACCAAATTTATTCTAAAAGCAACAACTTCCAAATACTATGACTTTTCATTTGCTAAACAATAGAATACTCAAAAAAAAAAAAGCCAAGATGCTAATCTACTGCCACAACTTTTGACTTCAGAAAACTACAAAGAGCCAAATTTGAGTCATGGAAAATACAAGTATTGTGACTCTTGGCTCAAGAAAGAAATCGAAAGAACAATTATTTTTTAATACTATGACTTTGTGTTACAAAAGCTATATGCATAAGCTGAGGCTATATCTAGTTCCATAACTTTGTATTATATTGGCCAAAAGTACCATTACAATTTTTCCTAGCATCACAACCATCAAGTTGAGGAAAAAGAGTAAAGTCATGACTGATTCTATTAAAATAACCAAAAAGAGTAAAGTCATGACTTTGTGTGACAAGACCAAAAGGCCAAAGTCTTGACTTTCATTTATCATTGTGAGTTCCTATTAAAATAACCTACATCAGACACACGACTATATAAGGAAAACCCTAAGGGTTTATAATATATCTATGAGAGATTGAGAAGCATGAAAAAATGACCCAATGGGGCTCAAAACTCCATCTTCATGGTGATTCTCGATCAACAAGGGTGATATAAGGTAAAAACATAAATCCTAGAAGGTGGACATGCATTCTAATCCTTTCCTAGTAGGAGCAAATCCAAATGAGATTGATCAAGTTTTGAGAGATTTAGGTTTCGAAACCTAGATTCTTCATAAAGCTAAAATTGGGCACATATATTTATATCATATGAATTTTTACTTGTCTCATATATTATTCTTTCCAATTTGAGGCTTAAAGAAGAATCAAGGAATGTTTGATGTATCTATGTGTGATGGATGCTTATTTGAATACTTTAATATGATATTTTGTTATAAATACATTTGATTATGAATAATTTAGTAGTTTAATAGACCTTAGAGTATGATTTTGATTAATGGTAGAGTGAGTTTATACATGATTGAAGTTAGGGATAATGACATGAAAGTCATGAAACATACTCACATGTATGGTAGGAAGGAAGTGACATGCCTTTTGACTACTATGCACGAGACAAACTCATATGCCAAAACTCAAAAGTAAGATATAATTAATTGTTGTGAGAATGATGCTTATGAAACCAAAAGCACGAATATTTTTATAGTCCAATCTATTATTCATGACTTAGAGAAACTAACCCTCAATAGATATTGGGTGACAAATAGCATAGTTTTCCAAGCATTTCACTTATAGTGTGGGAGTCTCCTAATATAGTGGAAGAAGTTGAAGGTAAGCCACATGCTCAGCATATTTGAAGGTGACTCATATGGTGGTAATAACCCTATAAAATAGTTTCAAGCTTATGGTTGCTACTAGTGAAATATGAGAGAAAGTATATGCTAAATCTATGAGTATGATACTAATGAAGCTAAAAATATAAATACTTTTATAATTATAATAATTCTTTTTGAAAAAGATACAAGAGCTCATAAAATAAAATTACATATATGAAGCATTAAGGGTAGTTAATGGTTGCCTAAAAGGTCGGGAAATATGAATGATGTCTAAGTAGAGATAATTTGATATCTCGATGATAAAATATCAAAGGGACAACTATGAAAAGATAATAATTAGGAAGGGCTAAATGGTTGATAACCAACTTATATTTAGATAGGGCAAGAGGTCATTCACAATTATCTAATCTTTATTATATGACTGAGTACAATCTCAACAAGACCATTTATAAATTCTATCACATATAAAAATATGAATCATTCATAGAATCAAGGATTTATGATTGAAATCTTATTTAATATACCTACTAGAGTAGTTGTTAATTATTATTGATCTAAGTCTAATTGCAAACCCTATGGGATTGATTTTTGGACAAAAGATCTAATTTATTACTTATATGACTCATATACTTAAAGAATAATATTAGATGAGAGAATTTTGCCCAACTAACTATTAGGATGTACCTAATCATAAAAGGTAGGTGTTATAACTGAGTCACAATAAGTTGCTACAAGGGATTGATGTTTAGTTTGATTGGTCCATGTTCATTGACATAAACACCCCTTGAAATGGGGTAATTTTGTTTTTAGTATTTTTGATATATTATCTTGTTTTATTTCACTGAGATTTTTATTACATGTTTTCTATTTTATCTTATAATCTTAGTGAGTTTATCTTCATTTTTTTCATTTTTGTTCTTTATTTTCAGCTACCACTCTCATATGAGCCAAATTCCAGGACTAAGGTAATACCATGGGACCCAGATAATGAAAATGATCATGTTTGGGTCAAGGTGTAGCACATTCTTACCCCTTTAGATATATGTATTTCATACCTAATGATGACCTAAATTAGTTCTGCTATCGAATAATCAAGAAAAAGATACAATGATGATCTAGCACTGTGACTTTTCGCTCTAGAATACAGAGAGTCAAACTTGAGTTGTGGTCAACACAAGCACTCTGACTCTTGGCTCAAGAGAGACACCAAATACATAGATATTTTTTAATGTTGTGAATTTGTGTTATAGAATCAAAATGTACAAGCTACAACCACATTTAGCATCATGACTTTCTATTATAGTGGTCAAAAGCATCATCATAACTTTTTTTAGTGTCGTGATTATTAAGAAGAGGAAAGAGACTAAAGGCGCGACTAATTTATAGTATCATAACTTTGTGTTATAGAACTAAAAGACTAAAGCCATGACTTTCATTTAGTGTCATGACTTCCTATTAAAAAAAAGATATGCTAGACATGCTAGTATATCAAGAACTAGAAATCCATTATATATCCATGAGAGGAATGAAGAAGATGACTTAAAAAAAGGCTCTAAACATTATTTTCAGGGTAATCCAAGAGTAACAAGGGTGATACATGGTACAAGTATAAATCCTAGGAGGTGGGTGTGTCTTCCAATCTTTTCCTAGGGGCAAATCCAAGCAATATTGAGTAAGTTTTGATGAATTTACATTTTGAAACCTAGATTCTTCTTATGGATGAAATTGAGAACCTAGATTCATACGAGACAAAATTCTCCTTGTCTTATATATCATTCTCCCTAATTTTAGGCTCAAATAGAAACAAGGAATGGTTTAAAATATGTGTGATGGATATTTAATTTAATACTTTAATGCTATGTTAAGTTGTGATTTTGTTTAGTTATGGATAGTTTGGTAGTTAAATAGAATAGATACTAAGTTTTTGGCCACTAAGGGTTTGTATATGATTGAAGTGAGAGATGATGATTGGTAAGTCACAAAACATACTAAGGGAAAAAGTGACAACCCTTCTAATAGCCATATGTGAGATAAACTCATATGTCAAACTTGACATTGAAGCATATTTAATCATTACGAATATGGAAATCCATAATTGAAAGAATGAATTCTTTTATAGGTAAATCCATTATACATATCTTAAAGAACTAATCATTAATTGATATTGAGCGATAAATAGACTATTTTCCCAAAAATATTTGTCATGACTCGCAGTCACTCCCACTTGTGAGTCGTGATATGCTTTGTTTAATTTGTTAAATTAAATAGGTTTTAAAAATCTTAAAAATCTATCCGAGGGTGTTTTTGTATTTCTAATAGTATGATTTTAAAATTTTGTAAATTACTCATAAAGTACATGCAAAAATAATGGAATGGGATTTATTACAAATATTGATCCATATTAAATAAATTTATATTGAAAAATCAAGAATAATATATGTT
Organism: Sapria himalayana; assembly: GCA_029783825.1. Lineage (NCBI taxonomy): Eukaryota > Viridiplantae > Streptophyta > Magnoliopsida > Malpighiales > Rafflesiaceae > Sapria > Sapria himalayana. The sequence continues at coordinate 894,100 of JAREIK010001563.1, read as the reverse complement.
ATAAATAGTACTACACATGGTCGACCACATATCTATAAAAAATTACAGACAAGTCAAAAATAATTTATTCCCTTCCTATTTATCATGTTAGTTTAACTTTCTAAAATACCTACAACCTCAAAAATTTAGTGACTAAAAGTAAAAAAACAAGTTAAAATCTCTCATATTTAGCCATTTTAAATAGATCGAATTCCATAGAATATTATGAATATCCATAAATTATCAAGTTAAAATATTCGCATACAAAAGTAAAGTAATCTAAACACGATTATTCTTATGGAAAAAAACATAACAAGACTTCAAAAAAAAAACTCATTTAATTGCTCCACCAAAACCTTTGCAAAGATTTGGAAGCTTCAGAATCGAGTTTAACTATCAACATTACCTCAACTTCGGAAAAATAGGGATGAACAACAAATACTCAATAACAAAAATCTCAAGAAAGCATGGAAAAATTCATGTGTTATCTCAAAGCCACATATATTTTATAATATACGATTTAAAAGTTTAAGAATAACTTGTAAATCATCCATATATATATTTTTACAATTTAAAAGTTTACAAGTCTAAAAGTTTGATTTTTATGAACCATAATATGTGTATGTGTGAGTTGTCAAAATGTTTTTTTTAACCCTCATCCCTTTTTCACAAACATACATAATTTATGCATATCAATGTTCTACTATGTCATAATAAGACATATAAAAAGAAAAAATAACCTGCTAGCTCTAGCCTAGCTACCACCCTACTAGGGAAGAAACATACTGTCATAATTCAAAGACTCACTGGAGACCAATTTCTAGCATGGAAACCACTATCTCCACATAGCAAAACTCCACCAAAAGCATACAAGGAGCTTTAGAGTTATTCTTCTAAGAGCATATCTAATCCCTTATCTCAGTGAATAATCTTGTCGTTTTAGTCTACCATATCCATACCAGGACTAATAGTCGCCTCAACACCTTATATCCAAAACACGTGTATTTTTAAATCTATTAAATTTCATTCAAAATATCATATATCTCATATAACTTCAAAATATTTCTCATTCTACATGCATATTAGCAAAATCATATTTCATAATTAGCCAAACAATTCATCAACTATAATTTTTTGCAATATTTATATATAACAAAATATTATTATCCTATTTCTATAAAAATATTTTTCTAGAAAAAAAAGTATATGGATAAATGAGTTTCTAAATTCATCAAAAAAAAATTATTTATAATGACAATTTTATGAGTTTTCATTAATTAATCATATATCTTAATAAAATAATTTAAATTTCAAGAAATTTATTTTAAATAAATTAAAACAAATGGTTTATAATTACATACATAATACCACATATCTATAATAAAAAAGTCATAGCATTGGGAATAGCCTCCTCTTTGGTCTCTTTCTTATTTTTAATTGCCATTGTGTTGGGGATAGATATGGTTCATGCATTTCCTTTCTATAATATGAAATCATGATATTTGAAAGGTTGCATTTGTACTTGTCCTCTCTATAACATGAAGTAGCAGTATTGGGAATAGTTATAGCTAATATTTTTCTTTTTTTTAGTACAAAGTCATGGTACTGAGAATTATCATGACTAATGCTTTACCTTTTTATAAAGCATGAGTTGTAGGGCTAGGAATGATGATGACTCATATTTTTCCTCTTTGTAACATGAAGTCATGACATTGGGAAGACCACAATTATACTTTTCCTCCCTATAACATGAAGTAGTAGTATTGGGAATAGTCACAACTCATGCATTTCCCCTTTTTAGCATAAATTCATGATGCTGAGAATGACTATGACTCTTGCTTTACCTTTATGTAACATGAAGTCGTGACATTGGAAATGACTGAGGCTCATGCAATTTTCCATTATAACCCATGATCATGCTATTGGAAATGACTGTCATTGGTCTTTTCTATTGAGCAAAAAGTTGTGCTGGAAATAGTAGTGACTAAAGTAAATATACTCTAGAACATTTTATAGTCAAAAGTGATGATGGCAGAAAGCAATGTCTTTTGCCTTAGTATTTGTAGTTCAATAATGAAAAAATCATGGTGCTTGAGGATCCCCTAGTATTTAGCATTGATGGTGTAATTGGCTACTATGATATAAAATTAATTTTGTTGCTATAAATAATATCACCGAGCTAATATGGCTATGATTCTAAGTAAGGTTTACAACCAAAAAGAATGTTTCACAAAGTAAAATAATTATGTCAATAAGATGATAGAGTCACGATGTAAAAAATTAAATGATTAATTGTGTAAAGGTTTGACCAATAATGGTTGTGAAAACTATTCTATAAGCCCATAAAGGTGTCACAAAGTCATAACATGTGAAAATTAAATGATTAAAGTAAGGTTTGCATGACTTTTTACTCACCTCCTGCTCAATAATTCTACCAAATCTTATATTTCTTACCAAAATTAATCAAGGTCGCTGCTATTTTTCATAATTCATCAAAATTATAATTTCATAAAATAGTTCAATTTAAAACTCATTTTCATGCAAACACATCATACATGATTACCAAAATAACTAATATTATTTGATATTTAACATATCAAACAAACTCTCATACTAAAATAATTTCTCATCCCTAAGCAATTAATCTCCCTCTAAAAAATACAAATTTTCATATATCCAACATAAGTGTTTGCTATGACTAGGTTTGAGTGTCAATCTAGAAGGTGGGGATACTTCTTTTTGTGGATATGACTAGGTTTGAGAGTCATTGAAGAGTTTGATTTTTGTGACTAAATTCGTGAGTGCATAAAACATGCATAATAATTTGTGTGAGTGAATACATAATCATTGATTTCATCATACCATGCAAAAATATATTGGGTTACCTTCCAACTAGTACTACATTTAATATTCCTAGATAGACCATTAATAAGGTTTTATCTCTATCATTGATCTAATTTGTTTAGACTAGCTTTGTTGTATAGTTTTTAATATTCTTTTTTCTTTCCAAATTTTCTTTTAGTCTTGAATCATATCATATATATGTTTTTGGGGTTTCCTTCTTTTAATTCTTTTTCCCAAGATACCAAGGCTTTTTAGATCACTATGGATTTTTAGCTTTCTTCTTTTTCTTCATCCTCTTGGATACTACAACTTTTTTGATTGCCACAGCTTTTTATTGGGTTGTACTTTGAGCTTTGTTTTTCTTGATCTCCAAAATCATGCCATAATGGCTTGCCATGACTTCTTTCTTTAGCTTATGTATCTATATTATGACTTTGTTATGATGCATATTTTTTAGGATTAGACAAAATCCCAAAAATTTATTGAACGAGAGTCTCTCATCCAACCAATTCCATAATTATATGAGTCATACAAGTAATAAATCAGACTTTTAAATAGTGACCATGTGGACAATTTGATTAACCAACTATTAATCAATTTTTTCTTTAGTTGGAAGGATAAGAATGTTTTTAAGTAAGATTCTTAGATTTTAGGGATGATGAATTCTATTATGCATGATGACTTATCTAAATAGTTTAAATATTATTGTATTTGGTTACAAAAACAAAGTAGATTTATTGTGTAAATAATTCAATGTCCTATTAGGATACAAGATGATTATCAACTATTGCTCATTTTCCAACGATAGTCCCCTCATAGCTATCCCCTTAGCAGTTTATAGCTGAAATGATAAATTATTTTTACTCATGAGAATTCACAAGTTCATATCTTTAAGTAACTCATCAACAACCCTTGATAGTTGCTACAAATATGAATTCTTATTATTTTCCCTCAAATATTGTAAAGACATAAACTAATATGGTAGTAAAAGTATTTATACTGTTGACTTTATAAGCACCATACTTACATAATTAATATATGTTTCTCTTTGAATCTCACTGGTAGTAGTCATATAATAGAAAGTAACTTTCAAGGTTTGTTACCACCTTATGAGTTATCTCTAATCATATGTGTCTCATTGCTTATTTTTCACCATCCACCATGATAACATATGATTTCCACACTAAAGGAGAAATCCTTAGAAAAATAATATATAAAATACTTAGATTAATTGAGAATTAATTTTTATAAGTTGTGCATAATATATTGACTTATAAAAGTATTCATGTTTTTGGCTTTATAGATGTCATACACACACAATTAACATACATTAAGATTTAGTTTTCACATATAGGTTTTTCTAACCCATCATGATAGAAAATAAAAGGTTGTCACTTCCTTACTACTATTATGTATGAGCCCCCCGAGGCTTGCTTATCAAAGTGCACCATGATAGTATGCACAAATCCACTAATAATAAAACCATAATTTTAGTTCTACATATATGTCACATCTATCAATATCTAAACCATAACAAAATCAAAACATCAAATTAATCTATAAAACTTCCATCACATGTAAATAAAAAATTATTATAGACTTCAATTTAGCCTGATATTAGAAAGGAATTCACATGAGATAATTAGAGAGATATCTTATGAAAGTTTGGATCTGCAATATCAGCCCTTAAGGCCATCTAAAAATCAAACCTTTAATCCATAATACTCAGTTTTGTACCTTGAATTGTTCCATATGGAGAATCAAAATCAAAAATCATACACTCCCCTTAGAGTTTATGCTTGTGTCTTCCATTGCCCCTCTGCTTATCTATCTACCTTAGAGCTAAGTTAAATTAAGCTTCCAAAATCCCAACTTCTGCATTTTTCTCTCATTCCCTAGAATCTTTTCTCAAAATCCTCATTTTTTTTTATTTTTTTTATTCATACATATGGTTACAATACTTAAGTAAAAAGTCATGATTTATTGGAATGAGTTATGACTTTGGTCACTTTCTAGATTTAAAATGTTGTGGCATTGGGAATGGCCATGGCTACATGTTTTATTTCTAGAATACAAAGTCATAGCATTAGAAATGAACCTTAGTTTTGATCTATCTCTTATATCAGATGGTCGTGGCACTGAGAATAACCATGACTACACATTTTGCCTCTAAAACACTAAATAATGCTACTGAGAATGATCAAATCTTATGAAATTTGTATATGTTACCTAAAGTCATGGTACTGGAAATAAGCCATAGATATGGTTATTTTTCAAGAGCAAAGAGTTACAATGCCAAAAATAGTTTTGGCTTGAGTATTGCTCTCTAGAACTTTATATAGTTATAATTCATGATGCTACAAATAATGCCATGACTATTTCCTTAGACTTAAAGCTGTAACATAAAAGGCATGGCATTGCGTCTTGCCATGACTTTGAGAACCAGTATGATATGTGGTTATTATAACATATAATTAATGTTGCAACCATAAAAAATGTGACAAGCTAGTATAGCTGTGACTCCAAGAAAGTTGCGTAGTCAAAAAATGTATTACATAATGAAATAATAATGTTAGATAGATGATATAGACTTTGGTAGATTGTAATGACTATTTGTGTAGAGGTTTGGTTGAGAATAGATGTCGAAACAACCATGTAGCTCTTATAGGTATATCAAAGTCATAACATAAAAAATGTTATGACTTTACATAACTTTTTGTTTCTTTCCTTCTCAACAATCTATTAAGTCTATGTTTTGTTGTCTTGCTGTTTAGAGATATCAAGTGGGCAGGGCTGCCTGGGCACCACATGTGGCACAACCCGACTGAGTGATGCCTAGTCGGGCATGACATGGTCTAGAATCAAGCTTGGACATGGTCATGTTGTGTTGGGTTAGAAGTTGTCGCGCCTCATGTCAGGCCAAGCATGACCCACATGTCTAGTCCATTGGCATGGTCCACTAGTATGGTGACCATGAACTGGGACCAAGAATGGGTCACAGGTTATAGAACACTAGGTAACTAGATTTCTATGACTCACCCATGCCTAGGCATGTTTTTTTTAAACTAGATTTTTTTAATTTTTATTTATATATATCCACCACATCAACATGGTGGGGTTTTTAATGAAATGCATACCCACAACATTAACATGGTGGATGTCATTGGGACAAAAGTCCCAACGGATCATGCTGCCTAGTAAGTAGGTCATTATACTTCTATCCATGCCATGCAATGGATATGCCATGACCTACACTTATGGCTACCATGAGATGAATGTGCACATGCACCCAACAACTATAATAGTCTCTTTTTTAATTGGGCACATCATCCATGTTCCCATAAAAAAATGTTAAAAGTAGCTTAAATCATGGTTGTTGGAATTAATTTTAATGGCTAGGTGTAGAAACCCGATGGTTGTTGGGTTTTTGCCCAAAAAAATCAAAAAATAAAAAACATATAATTTTTTTTAAAAAAAATCTATAAAGATAAATTAAGTATTTAGAATTTTTCATTCTTAATTCTATATCTCTCTTCCCTTTTCTACTCTCCTCTGTTGTCTCTCTACCTTATTCTTAATATAAAGTTTATTTTTCTCTATTTTTCTTTCTTTCTCAATAGCTCTGTGCATATCCTTTGGAAGTTGGAAACCATAATGGCAGAATATTTTTTTGCAATAAAGTAAATCATAACTCATAAGTAGCAGTTCTAGTTATGGATATACTTATATCTAATGGTACTAGAATCCAAATATTTTTTTTATTTGTTTATAAATATAAAATAATTATAATTTATTTATGACATTAAGCATGGTAATAGTTTTAGCCATGCATTGAGTATGGACATGGACATTGTATTCAGAGAAGACGACTTCCCCATTCAGTTAACTATGGGAAATTGATAGGGTGGTCCGTCAAATAGGAGTGAGTTATCTTGATACTTAGATACTAATGACTACTTAATTCTTTCACATAATGATAATAAGAACCTTGATAGTTTACTATGATGAAAATTATATTAATTTACTTATCCCATAGTGTCTAAGATATCATAAAATCTACTAACTCTTCCAGTATCTAGTATTGCATTGGATTCTATATTTTTTGTAGCCAATGTCATTTCATATAGAAGATCAAGGCTATGACCAAATAACATTGAGACACTTATATGCATGAAGGACTGAAAAGATTCGAGGTTAGATATTTTGGACAAAATGGGAGCACAAGAGTTGCTGGTAGATAATGACTCATGTGACTTAGAGGATATTGAGGCTACCACTAGTGATACTATCAGATACTTACATGGTAATGATGATTTGCATACAAACATTGATTAGCACTAGGATTAATTGTTATTAAATAATATTATATTTATTTTATGATTATTATTTTCATATGATATGATTTATATTCGATACTATGATTATGATTTATGATTGTATTTTTTTTTTAATTATTATTTTTATCATTTTTTATTTCATTTATTATAGTTATATTTTATACATTCTTAGTCTTATATTTATGCTTTTGCTTCATTAATGTTATGTCTGATGTGTGTTGCACATGTAATTAGTATTTTTTCTTTGTTATTTTATTTTATATTTGTTTATGTTTTTATGTGACTTGTGATTATTTATCGGTGTATGATGGTGGTGGCGGTGGCCAGTGATTGGTGCCTAAAGTTATGACTTGTGATCATTTCTCAATATTGTGATTTTTGGGCTATAAACAATATAGAGAGAAATATTAAAGCCACCATTTCAAAAGTTATGATTTTTTGCCCTCCAAAGTAGGCAAAGCCATGACCATCACTCAATATTATGACTTTGATAGGTAGGCTAATTTCATGGCCATGGGAAGCAACTAGTGTTGCAACTCTGACTTACCAAAGATAATGTCCAATGTTGCAGCCACTTTTTAAAGTGTCATGACTTTTGTGGTTCAAAGATGAAACTCACAAACCATGACTACATTCCATCACTTACTATGTGAAATAGAAGACTAAGGAAAAAAAACATGGGCACCACTCATTGACATGAATTTTTGGGGTATAGAAAGTTAAGGAAGAATTCCAAAGCCATGGCTACTTCCAAGTGCCATGGCTTCAAGCTCCAAAGACAAAAGGCCTAAGTCACGTCATCATTCCAAAGCTATGACTTTATATTTGGAGGATGCTTAGAATTTGCAAAATATAAAAGATAAGGTAAAAGTGAGAAGAAAGAGAGAGAGATAGAGAGAGAGAGAGAGAGAGTGAGTGAGTGAGTGAGTGAGGGAAAGATTATTTTGCTTTTTCTTCACCTTGAACTAAGCACAACAACAATAATAGAGGTGATTTTTATACTTTTTAGGGGAACCACAAGCAAGTAAGAAATGTATGATAAAGGATAAACCCTAGAGTTTTGGAGCATGACTTTCAAACCTTTCTCTCTAGAATATATTTAGGGATTCAATCAAATTGTCATGGGATGAGGGTTTTGAATCCTAAATTCTCTTGAGGGTTGTTATTAGAAACTCGAGATTCATGATATTTTTTCTCTTATATCTCATATAAATCTCTCCCCAATATCTTACTAAATCAATGTCTATGATTTGTTTATTTTGATTTATAATATATGGATACGTTGATATTAAATATGCTATTTGATTTATGTTATGGATTGGATAATGATAGAATTTCTAATTAAATAAAAATAAAATTAAGGTATTACTATTGGTGGGCTTGTGTGTGTTGTCATGGTAGTTATTGATAGGTAAATCATGAGGCACACTTGTACATACAACAAGAAGAAAGTGATAGTCCTTCTGACTATGATGTGCAAGATAAATCTATACATAAAAAAAAATTAAATTGATGTATGTGGATCACTATGAGTATGGTGCTCACAAAACTAAAAGCATTGATGATTTTACATGCCAATCTATTATACATATCCTATAAGAACTAACACTTAATTAATATTGATATTTTATATGAACATTCTCCTAGAGGTTTCACCTTTAGTATGCGAGTTAAAATTGTCAATATGGAAAATGGTGACAAGTAATCCATAGGACATGCACAAGTGAGAATGATTCATAAGGTGATGACAACTCTTTGAGTTGCTCTTACTCTTATAGTTCTCACTAAAAAATTGTATGAAAAGTACAGTGGAATCTCTCTAAATTAATACGATTCGTAGCACAAAAAATTATTAATTAATGGAGGTTATTAATTTATAGAACATTCACCAAAAAAAATCAGAAAATATATCAAAGATATTGCATAATTAATCCATGCAAGCCTCAATAAATTCAACGTCAATTTCCAAAGTTAAAAGTTGTGCTTAAATTAATCAACTTAAATTTTGAAATACCAAAAGTCGTGACCATGTTTCCAAGAAAGTTTTCCAGGTGTGGAATATCAAAAGTTCCTCACTTGAATTATAAAGGCTAATGCATACAATAGTTGAGTTATAGTTTGTCCTTTTTTTTATTTCTTTTTTCTTCCAAAATGAAACCTTCATCTTCTCTGAGTAATGATCAAAAGCTTAAAATTTTTCATTATAAAGTAGCAAATCCATCCATCAAACAATCAGCTCTTGCAAATTGTGCAATGCAAGAATTCAAGCTTTCAAAAGTCCCAACACAAGGAACCATCGGCAACATCCTTGCTGAGCGTCAACAATACGAAAGCATGGACTCAACTGAACTTACATCTAAGCGTCAAAGAGCTGTGAAGCATCCTGAACTTGATAATGTTTTAGCAAATTGGGTTTTACAATGCCAAGCATGTCGAGTGGCATTATCAGGTGATTTAATCAAGGAAAAGGCTAATCAATTTGCTAGAAAACTTGAATTGGGAGAGAGAACACCAGAATTTTCAAATGGATGGCTTGCAAAATTCAATATTCATCATGGATTTAAAGCTCAAAAATCATATGGAGAAAGTGGCTCTGCTGATTTAGATGCAATTGATAGAAATATGCCAATAATAAAAGAAAAACTTCAAAGCTATTCACTTCAAGACATATACAACATGGATGAAACATGACTCTTTTATCACATGGCCCCTGATTGAACAATTGCACGACGTAAAATTGAAGGTTCTAAGAAAGATAAAACACATCCAACTTTGTCTTTGCTGCAAATATAAATGGGTCTCACAAAATGGAACCTCTCATCATCGTTCATGCACAAAGGCCATGTGCTTTTAATAGAAAAAGTGGAGAGCAATTGGGTTTCTATTATCGTAGCAATGCAAAAGCTTGGATGACTGGAGTCATTTTCAGGGAATGGCTACAAAAGATGGATCAACAAATGCAAGATGCTAATAGAAAAGTCCTACTTTTGTTAGATAATGCTCCTTCACATGTGGTGAGGAATTTGCTTCTTACAAATGTTCAAGTTTTTCTTTTTCCAGCTAATACAACTTCTAAAATTCAACCAATGGATGCTGGAATAATAGCAGCATTCAAGAGGCGATATAGGCATTTTCAACTTCAAGATGCAATTGATAGAGATGAACAACAAAAGGCAGACATCTATAAGGTTGATCAATTGATAGCCATGAAATGGGCTAAGGCAGCATGCAATGACATTTCTAGCAAGACAATAGCCAATTGCTTTAAGCACGCAAGTCTCTTTGAAAGAGAAACTCAAAAAATGAAGTGGGTTCGGAAGAATAATATATAGAAAATGAACTTAAAGATACTATTAATCAACTGCCAATTAGTTGCCCAATGTCTGTTCACGAGCTTATAAATCCCGAGGAAGAGCAACAAGTTGCCCATGAGGAAAATTCAGATGAAGATTTAATAAAACTTTCGTAGTCTCAAGATCAAGAAGAAGAGGAAGATGGTGAAGTTATGGATGAAAATCCTCCCATGTCAACAAAAGAAAAATTAAATGTTCTTCATTCTTGTATTTCATTTCTTGATCTTTCAAATCCAAATCATGTTATAGCTCATAAGGTACTTAAAAACATACAATTTGAGATACGAACTATTGAAAAAAAACAAACTACTTTAGATAGGTATTTTTGTAAGGAATATTGATTTTACGAAGCAATATATTTTATCTATGATGTATAGTATTTTTAGATTTATAAGGAATATTGATTCTATAAATTAATATTTTTACATGGGGTGTTTTCTATTTTGCATTAAATAATAGATAGTAGAATTATTAAATTATACACATTCCACGGAGTCGGTGGAATGATTTTTCATTAAATAATGGAGGTATTAACTTATAGAGTATCAATTTAGGGAGGTTCTACTGTATATATTAATCATGCAAGTATAATACTTATGAAGCCCATAGTGCAAACACTTTTATTATGACTAGATCAGTTTAAGGCATTTAAGACACCTAATGCTAGAGAATAATAATGTATACATGAAATAATAGTCATGGATAGTTAATAAGTTGCATATATGGGATGGAGTTATGAATCACCTTTGAGCAGAAATAATTTATTATCTTGGTAATAAAATATTGATCAGACAACTACAATGTGACCATCAATGGGATAGGCTTAATGCTGATAATCATCTTGTATGCTATTAGGGACATCAAGCATTCAAACAATAATATAACATTCATTATGCATCCAAACTCAATAAGAATCAAACTATCTAAACATGCATTGCATGAATGAAAATGAACAAACTATAGGATCTAATAATCTTACCCAAATTCCAAAATATTTTATCTACTATAATAATGTTGTCTCGCTATCAGTTAACCAAACTATAGATACGGTCCCGATGGAATTGATATTTAGATGAAAGTCATCTTTGATACTTGTATGACATTTTGATATTCAATTTAATGATTATTGTTGAGTATTTTGGAGCCATTAGATAATATGGAAGCAAAAAAAAAATAATTTAATTGGATTAATTTCATGACTTTATAGTTTTGGTGGGTTTTCATGAATAATCATTAAATTGATATATTTTGGAAGCTTTTGGCTACTTGGTGATTTTAAAGATCATCAAGTACCTTTGACATCTATTCTTGGTCAAAATTCTACTCACTTAGTTACGGTAATATTTATATGCTACGACTCTACCACCTTATTAAAATAATTCCTCAACTATGCACCATATTCTTTGTGGATGTGATAACATCTTAGAGTTGCAACTATACTTATGACAATTAGATGATTATGATATTAATTTTATGAGGTAGTAACAAAATATCCAACTAGTACTAAATTTCACATATACATTCTAGTGCTACGACTATATCTTAAAAAGGATCTATAATCTCAAGTCAAAGCTATGATATTTTTACAAAGATATGATTTTTAAGTTATAAAATATTATAAAGTCATCACTACTCTCCCTAAAGACATGATAATTATTTAATACCATGACTTTTGTATACCAAATTTTACATAGAGTATTTAATTAAGTATGTTTATTCTCCAAGATCATGACTCCTTGTTCTCAAGAGTAGGCAAAACTATGACTTTTATATTTGGGCTAATTGCTAGTATCTTAGCCCTTCTACAAAGTCACAATCATATATTTATGAGAAATGTCAAGAGAAAAGCCATGGTTATTCCTAGCCATGAGTTAATTGGTTGACCAAATTGGCAACCACATAGAATGCCAAGGTTGTGATGGGCAAGCTGTCAACAATTTCATCCACCATAGCACATTGGAAGATTATTGATTGCCAATTATGAATTATAACTATTTGAGTATTATGATGCATCTAGTAAAGATTAATTACTTTGATCTGAAAACAATTCTGATAATGATATTTCCGCAGCACTCATATAGTTGTAGAATATCAAAGGATCCGAATGAGCATGTCACCATATTTTTGGAGTTGTGCGACATGGTAAAGATGAATGAAGTTAGTCTCAATGTCAACAATGTATGTCTATTCCTATTTTTATTAAGGGAACAATATATAAAGTTAATTCAAATACTTATTTTAAGGCTCTATTGAGAGTTGAGATAAACTTGCGAGTCTTTCTCACAAGAGTTTTCCTACCTCAAATTACCTAGCAATTAAGGAGTGGGATAACCCAATTCTAATAGGATGACTAAGAGACTTTATATGATGCTTGAGACTATATTATATTATTGTTGAGATGGTGCTCACAATATAAAATCGAATTATAATTTCTAGCCTAAATTTTTTACAATGAGCTGAATTACATGATGAGGTAGGTTCATTATGAATAAGTCACCATGGGAGATGCATTATTTATTTGAAGAGTTAGTAAATAAGAACTACTAAACTTGAATCTATTACTCATTCGGAAGAAGACAAGCTAGAGTATTAGAGTTTAATCAATTTATCATAATTGAAGCAAAGATGAAGACTTTTATAAAGAAGATTAAAATCCAAGAAAAGAAGATAACATGATCTAGAGATGTCACTATTTTGCAATGATACTAAATGGTAAATATAGATTTTGTTTTTCAAATGGAGGAGGCCAATTGATTGCAAAGCAAGGATCATATGTTATAACCTAATAATAATATTCTCACTCATTATCATTTAGATGAGAGAAATCATAAAAACATTTCTTATAAAGGCTAGGAATAGATATCAGAATTTTGGGCAAGTTACGGAGAATTTTGGGAATAGCTTGATGAAATATAATAGTCATGAAAGATCAAACTCAAATTATCAACTTTCAAGGGGAGAAAAAAAGTCAAATATGGATAACAAGGCGAGTATGATACTGATAGAAATGAAGAGGAAAAATAACCACCAAGATAATTGTTTGGAAAGACTTGAAGCTAGATTGGATCACACATATTTGACATTGAAGAATATAAAAAATCAATTAGATAATTAGCATTATTAATTATCAAGTGAAAGTGAGGAAAACTCAAAGAAATTCTTAATAATATTAATACGAAGTGGAGAATAGCTAGAGGGGCAACAAATTGAGCAACCTAAATTTGAAGGGTCTGGAATTGATATCATTGTGATTTTTCCAAAAGTCATGGCTCATTGTGATTTTCCTACAAGTCATGGCTCCTAATGCACTCTCTCCCAATACAAAGATTATAGCACTGTTACATCTTTCAAAGCCATGAGTCTTGTGAAAGTACATGCCCAAGTCTCACCCCGAACTATAAATGAAGGAAATGAAGAAACAAAAGAGCTAATGAAGGTTACTCAAAACTATGAAGAGAATAATATGAACCAAAATGAAGCTAAAAGTAAATTTTTGATGAATCTTTTGTTTCCATAATATTTCAGGAAGGGAGAGTTGGATGAAATTTATGTCATAAGAAGCCAATATACTATTTGTTGAAATATTATCTCATATACCAAAATACATGCAATTTGTGGAATATCCTAAGTAGCAAGAAACAAATTAGAGATATATTGGACTATGAATATGAATAAGAAATATAGTTTATCCAATGAATACTCCCAAAAAATTGAAGGATCCAGAAAGGTTTACTATATTTTATATAATAGGTAATCACATATTTTGAAAGGAATTATGCAACATAGGATAAAGTGTAAACTTAATGTCCTTATCAATTGTGCAACTATTGAATCTCAAAAAATTTACTCCATCATCTCTCTCACTCAAAATGGCTGATCGAACAATCAAGTGGCTGAATAAAAATTTCAAAGATGTTTTGATTAAGGTTGATATCTTTATTCTTTTAAAAAAATTTATTTTATTGGATATGAAAGAAGATCATTATGTACTATTGATCTTAGGATGATCATTGTTGACCACTAGAAAAATACTTATTGATGTTAAGAAATGAAAGTTCACTTTATATATTAGAGATGAGCAAGTAAAGTTCAATCTTTACAAAGACTTTGAGTCTAGATTATGATGAGAAAGGGTGTTGGAGATTAAATAATTCTTTCTATATGATAATGCTTCAAAAAGTAAATTTTAGATGAAAGGATTTTGTAGAAGACTACAAGCCCAAAAAATGATTAATTGGATGATGAAAAGGATGGAAGCCATGAGGTCATATTCTTCAAAGATATGACTTGAAAGATTCTAATGAAGACAACTTCAAGTAGGCTGAGAAAATATGTAAAATTCTTTAACTAACTGTATATTTAAAAAAATAAAATGGTGTGGAGAGTTTGGAGACAATGTGCAATGCAAAATATGATAGAATCCAAATTGATGGTTGAGAAAGCAAATAAGGATGACATAGCTAAGATATAAAATTTGGAGGATCCAAATGAAGGACAAGTTGAAATGGTGACAAAGCAAGTTGAAAGCCATAGCCATAACCAATGCCACAAATTTGGTGTTTTAGAAAGAAAAATTCTTATAATAAACTCAAAGGAAAAACCATTATTATGCTCAGCATAACTACTTTGTTGTTAGAGAAGAAAAATAGCCATACTAAAATCAAAGAAAAAGTCATTGTATTTCTCAAAGCTGAGATATCCAAAGAGGAAAGACCCAAAGAAGAAAGTTCAATTAGTGTGATACTAAAAAAAGATACAGGAAGAAAGCAAGTGAAGATGCCTACTAAAAAGCTAGCATGAATGGTAGAGATCCCTGATGGAGGTGAGAAACTTTTTACTGTCTAGTTATGAATATTAAACATAACACTATTTAGGAGGGAACCCTAAGTATTTTTTTGTATAGTGTGATATGATAAATATAAAGTACCCATCACTTGAATCATTTATACACTTAATTCACCCATTGACATAAGTACGAAACTCATAATCTACTATGACTTTTATTATGTCGACAATGAGACATTGCTTCACTATCTTTAGACACCATGACACTCACACCTCATCATAGAAAATCTATGTTATTTGTGTTGATGTAGATGTATTAATTTTTTTATTGAGGGAGAAATCATTGTTTGGGGATGAGTAACAGTTTTGGTATGATTATTGTATTGATATGTAAAATATTGAATATTCTATTAGATTTTGATAATTTTTGATATTGTGTAAGTATGAAAAAGAGTAATTATATGAATGATTTCATTATTGGGGAAGAAATAAGATGAGTATGAGTGGGGAAAACACATACTATTGATATGAGGAGGCCTATTATTTAGCGAGTAGTGACTTCAATTTCACACATCATGATAACAAGAATAAACTTTATTATCATCCACCATCTAGTTATAAAGATATGATATCTAAGAGCCATAAAGTAAACATACTCAATAATTTTTGTCCAATCCTTGAAGCTTCATGTAATGACATACATTCCAAGCTGCTAAAATATTTGAGAACAAATGGCATGGAAAAAGAATGACTAAGGAAATTAGAGAAGATATATGAAGACACTAATATAGAGATAATTGAAGTTGAGAACAAGGAAGGAAGAATCAATCAAAAATAGTCTTGATTATGTAAGAAGAAGCCACAAATGATGAAATTCTAGTGGCTAATATGAAGAAAGTTGAGTAGGAGAACCATGAATAAGAAGCCAAAAACTAGCAAGAACAAATTAAGGATACACTCTTGATTATACAAGAAGGTACAAAGAATGAAGTGTTTTTGGTTGATACAGAAGAAGTTGAGGAGAACCATGAATAAGAAGTTGAAAAGGTCATGACATTTTGCAATGTCATGGAAAGTGAAAAAAAATAAAGAAGAATTGGCCTACCCCAATAATCTTCAAAGATTATGCTATTGAGATAATTATTTATCTAACATCAATGTTTAATACTGAAAGTACAAGAAGGAAAGAGATCAACCATTATATGGAAAAGTTATATTGTGCAGTAGTGATTTCTGATGGAGTAGATAAGTTATTAATAGTCTATCTATGAATATTAAACATAACAATGATTGGGAGGTAACCTAAAAAATATTGTTGAAGCTTTTTGTTGTACAATAAGTATCACATTGTCATGGTTATACCAACCCACCCCCACATAAATGAATCACAAATTCAAACTAGTTGTGATTCTAACTTTTATGCTAAATGCCCTAACCACTTTATATTACCATGAATTTGATATTTCAAACAAAAAGTACCCATCAAAAGCTTAATGACAAAGCTTTGATTAGTCCCCATTGCCGTGATTTTAATTTTACAGAATTAAAATGCATATCAAAAGCTTCATGACAAAGACATGGCCATTCTCAGTGCCATGCCTTTTTTAGAAATCAAATGGCAAATCCGTGACCATGATTCAAAGTTGTGACTTTGAAATAATAGTTTGACATAGCGCCATGACTTTTTGATAAAATATGAGAAAATAATGCTCACAAAACCAAGACTCTCATTAGTTAGATTATGATTATAAATACATAAACCTAAAAATCTCTCAATAGTATCCTATTTTTTTTTCTGATGCAAAGTAGAATCTCTCATTGATTCGATTATGGAAGGAAGAAGATCCTCAAAAAAAATGGTCAGAGAAGTGAGTCACATGGAAAAAAGGAAGAGATAGAAGCCTAGTGCTAAGAAAGTTTCATTTAAGGTCATGATGCCCCTAGTGATTTTTTTATATAGCTGGGGAAGTGATGGATGGATTTGGTTCTAGCAAAGAAAAACTTTATTGGAGAAAGATAATTCGCTAAATTTATCCATCCTTTATAGAAATATTATTAAGAAGAGGAATTGGTTATTATTTTGTATGCATGGAGAATATGACAATTTTTTTTATTGTGAAAGAATTTTATGCCAAGTTAAAGAATAGATGAGATAATATGCTATGATAAAGTTATTTGGGTGCACTCCAATAGAAAGATAATAAATGGTCTTGAAGGAGCCAAAAATAGTATGGTTTTCAAAATACCTCCCCCAACAATCTAATTTTTTAGTAATTTCTAGTTTATTGATAAATGAAAAAGGCAAATGGAGAGCAATATTGATGAGAAAATATAGATACTTGAAGCAAGGAGAACTCATGAAAGTGAGCAAAATTTGATTGTATTTTATATGCTATTTCTATAATTAACACTACATATTTTGTCGATCATTCTCTTGTTGTATTCCATCCTAGCTGGTTATAGTTTTGATATTGGGAAGAATATTGTAAAGTCAATTCTTAATTGGTTAGAGTTTTGATATTATGAAGAATATTACAAGGTCGATACCTAGTTTCCATAAGAGTGAATTTTTTGGCCAAATGATTCATACTTTTTTTATTACTTTATTATGTCGAGTTGAAGGAGTCCCCAAGGATGAATAGGTCAATGCGATGTCTCTGATAGTATCCTCTTATCATTTTCAAGCATTAAAAGAGGGCTTGAAAGAAATATAAAAGGAAAGAAACTAATCTCTGAAGGAAAAGATTCAACAGAACCATGGGAAGAAGGATTGTTTATCACTTGTGTTACCATACAAGACATGGAAAGAAAGGGAAAAAGATGAGAAGAAGAGGAATCGCTCATGGAGCATTCCCTAGTTGCACAAGGAGGCATGTTGGGTAATATTTTTTGTGTTTTATAAAATATGCAGTAGGAAACCAAAGAAACTAAGGAACTCCTACAAAATGAGATCCAATTCCTATGTATAATAGCAGTGGAGGTAACTAAAAAATCAGGTGTATTATGAAAAAATACATTTCAAACAAAAAAAGATATTATTTATCATGACATAATAAAAGTTTGAAGACAAGATCTACAAACATTTGGAAGAAGCAATGAAATGAGTAGAGATCAAATCGATAGATAATGCTAAATCATTTGAGAGACTATATGAGGCCATCACAATATATTGGAATAAAATGGTGCTAACAAAGACAGAATTAAAATGAAAAGCAATATTAAGAGAAACTATGGATAACAAAATTGTGAAAATGCAATATGAATCATAAGGTCTTATATTTTTCAATGGAATTCTTTGAAGGTGTACTAAACTCCATTGAGTGAAGACTAGATGCATTGCATGATATGTTGGCAAGGATATTGGATTTTGAAGCTATACAAAAGAGAGATTTAGAGAGATCATCTATTTCTATGCCACCATTGAAGTATTTAAAAGTAGATTTCTTATTTCAAAAGTTTGATCTTAAAGAAAAATTATATCATCAACCTTTTTCTACTCATTAATTTGTACCTTATCTTTATTTTAATATCATGGTTCTATAATTGATTGTGATGCTGAAAAGATTTTTTTTATTGAGGAAGAAGTTATTGTTTAGGGATGAGTAATAATTTATATGGGAGTTTATTTAGTATATAAAATACAAAACATTCAAGTATATTTGGAATGATATTATATGATGTATAAACATAAAAATATGTTATAACTGAATCAATTTCATTACTTTAAAATTTTAGTAGATTTTGATGAATAATTATGAAATCATTATATTTTTGAAGAGAATTAATGACTTGTTGATGTATGAATTTTATTGATGAGTTTTCAACAACTATTCTTGGCAAACACTCGACATATTTAGTCATGAAAATATCGTTACGTCATGACTCTTTCACCTCATTAACATTATTTGTCAACTATACAACACTTTATTTATAACTATAATATTATCTTAGAGTCACAATCACATTTATCTTGTAACAATTTAATGATCATAATATTAATTCATGTCACAATAACTAAGTACCTCACTAATACTAAAAGTCACAGTAATTTCCCAGTACCATAGATTTTTCTTTACCATGTCTAAGTATTATTAGGTTAAAGCCATAATATTTTCTCATACTCATAACTTATAGGATATAAAAAAATAAGCCAAAACTACTCAATCCAAAATCATGAGAATTATCCAAAACCATGACTTTTGGATACATAATATTACAAAAAGAATTATTTGAGCATGGAAACTTCAAAGGCCGCGTATCTTGCCATCAAGAGAAGGAAAAGCCACAACTTGGATGTATGGACTTATTGCTTAAGTCATGGCCACTTTACAACACCATGCACATGTGATTCCAAAGAAAGACCAAGGCTGAAGCCGTGGCCATTTTCTTCGTCATGGTTATTTGGTATAAGAAAGACAAAGGCCAAAGCCATGGTCACTTTCTAGTGTCGTGGCCATTTGATCCAGAACAAAGACCAACACAAAAGTTATAGCCACTTCCCAATGTCATGCCCATTTAATCCATAAGAAAGACTAAAGTCAAAGTCATATTAATTTTTAGTGTTGTGGATATTTGAGACACAAGAAATATTAAAGTCAATGTTGTGACCATTTTAAGTGTCATGGTCATTTGATGCCAAATAAAGATTAGAGCCTTGATCCATTCACAAAGTTATATCTTTGTATTACAATAACAAAATGCACAAGTCATTGATAGTTTCCAATGCCGTGACTTTGTATTATAGAAAGATTATGAGATATTCAAAGTTATGACCACTTCTCAGAGCCACAACCTTGAGCTTAAAAGATAAAGAATAAAATTATAATATTTTTCCAAAGTCATGACTTGCTACTTGGACAAGCACCAAGTTTAAGGTATAAAAACAAAATGAAGAGAAAATGCGAGAAATCCCAAATTGGACACTTCTTATCCACTCTCTAGGGGATCCACGAGAAAGAAAGGGACATAAGATAATAGCTAATACCTAGAATTGAGGGGGCATGACTTTCAACCATTAGGGTGGATTTGAGAAATAATTCAAATTTGCATGTGATCAGGGTTTATGTCCTGGATTTTTTATGAGAGTTATCATTCAGAACCATAAATTTACAAGACTTCTTCATTTGTATCCCTTATGAATCTCTCTCCAATATTAAACTAAATTAATGTCTAAGGATTTATATTATTAATGGATGTGTTTTATTTATGTTGTTGAATATAAATTAATAGAAATAGTGATTAAATAGAATTTGAATTAGAGTTATTACTATTGATGGGTTCATGCATGTTGTCTCAGTGGATAATGATAAGTAAACTACGAGACTCACTCATATATATGGTATGAAGAAAGTGATAGCCTTTTTGAAAATAAAGTATGAAATAAAACTATATTTTAAAATTTAAAATTTAGATATATTAATCATTTCGAGTATAGTATAGCACTCATGTAGTTGAAAGAATGAATAATTTTAGATGCTACTCTATTATACCTATATTAGAAGAACTATTCCTAAATTAATGTGATTTTTTTATAGAAAGTTCTTCTAAGGGTTTCATTATTAGTGTTGGAGTCACATTGTTACTATGTAGGATAGTTATATATATTTCACATGATATGTATGAGTGATTGTGACTCATAAAGTGGTGATAACCCTTTGAGTTTCTTTCACTTATATAAATCAATCAGATGATATTTGAGAGAAACATATATTAATTGTGTTAGTATCTTGCTTAGAAATCTTAAAGTGAAAATATATTAAAACTATATCTGATCTTGGTCTTTATGACACATGAGATTGGAGAATAAGAATGAATATATAAAAAACCATCAAGGGTAGTTGATGAGTTTCCTAAAAGGCAATAAACTCAAAAATGACTCTTGAGTAGAGATAATTTATTATTTTGGTGGTAAAGTACCAAGAGAATACCTATGAGGGGATATTATATGGATGAACTCAATGGTGATAACTATCTTATATGCTTTTAAGGCCAATGAGTATTCTAATAATTATCCAATATTCATTTTGTATCTAAATCTAACAAAAGTCAAAAGTATTTGAACATGCATAATACGAATCAAGTGGAGAAATGTAAGATCTACGAGTTATACCAAAATCCCTAATAAATTTTTCTATATGAATTGTGTTGTCTCACAATTGGTTGACCGAATTATTGATATAATTTTTGTGGGATTGATATCTAGATAAAAATTCTTCTTACCACTTATATGACTCGTATACTTGTAGATATTTGTTGAGAAGATATCATTGCCAATAAAATTTTGAGACACTATCTAACTAATAGAGATTTGGGACACTGTTTAACCAATAAAAATTAGGCAGCAATGATGTCACAACAACCATCCACAACATCATGCAATCCAAATATAATATTAATAAATTCACTATCAAATTATACCCAAAATTCTTGTACATAGAAATACTTAACTTGTATATCATCAAGATTATAATAAAACTCTTTCATGACCATTGTATTGTACTTTTTCCATGTGGGCAAAAAATCTATCCCAATTCCTCCTCTATATCATTTACTAGAAATGTGGGATGAATTCCATGAATCTCTACTCACCCACAAAGCCCTTTTTAGATAGGATAGAATTCATCCATATATTTCATTTTTCTATCAAAAATGTTGGTTTGGGTGCCACAACATAAAAGGAAATATCAATAGTATGTGACTTCTGTCATTTTTATTTTACCTTGTCACTCATCTTAGTCTCATCTCTTCTCACATGAAGCTTTGAAATCAACATTTCATCCTCCATTTCAGCTTTGATTTTTGAAAATTGATGTTGCCATGAGTTTCATTAGAAGTAGAGAAAAAGAAGAATATTTGTTTCACAAATAATTATGGTTAGTTCATTTTATATGATTAAAGTTTAGTTATGGCTGCTAAAAAACTAGCCACGAATTTTTGTGCGGTCATGACATTTTAATAAAGTAAATTTATTGTATGATTTGAGTGTCATATCTTCATTTGTTGTGTAACAAATTTGAGTTTGGGTTTGAGTGCTACAACTTCATTTGACTTGATAGAAAGTCATGACTATGTTTGAGTGTTGTAACTTATTTTAGTACATGCACAAACCTTCAAGTCAATATATATATTTAATATCTTTAGTTAGACCAATACTTTGATCTTCAATTCAATTAGTAATCCTATTAGCCCATGCTAATTTCTCTATGTAATCTTTCTCTTTAGCTCATCTCTTGAAATTATTTTTTGACAAGATTCCATCTATCAGGTTACTTTCTCTGGGATGCTCTTTGGTGAATGTCATAACTTTATGAATAGTCACAGTATCATTGGGTTTGCTACTCTTTACAAAAGTCACAACTTATTTTGAAGTCATGGCCTTGACATTTCTTCTTTAGAGTTGTTGTTCCATGGCTTTGGAACAAGCCATGACTTCTTCTTTAAGATTTTGTTGCATCAAAGTCATAGTTTTTGTTTTTGCTATGACTTCTTCCTTCTGCATTCCTACATGTAGAGTCTTGACTTTTGTATAGTCATGACTTTCTTCTCCAGAAAAACTTTAACATCTTCTCGCTCTGATAATCAATAATAACTATTTTAATTTTGTCTTTCTCTTTTGATCCATCAACATCTGGTTGTTAGGCTTTTCTTTTCTAGTACTTTTTCTATAGTCTAAAAAATTATCTTCATAATTTCACTACATTCTAACTTTAAGAATTTCTTTATTTCAACCTTTGCTTCCACATCTTCAATATTGTTTGACTTTGCTTCTTGTACTGTCGTGACCTTAAAAAAAAACATGACTTTAAAATAATCTTTTTCATCCAATGTACTATAACATTTTTTTCATATATAATTTCTTCTAGTTCATTAGCTTATCCATTTTATTTGGGCCAACAATTATCTAGGAAGCCCTTCAATTGAAATTCTAATTTAAATCTTTTGGATGTGCATAAGAGGTTATTTGTCCTCCAATGATTTTTCTCATTATTTTCTAGCATGTATAGCCTTAAATACAAGTTGAATTTTACCTACATCAAATGTGAATTCACCCTTCTTGATATAAATTAAAGTATATCTAGTCACTAAGAATGGTCATACTAAGATCAATGGGACATATTAGTCTTTCTCCATATCCAACACAACAAAATTAGCAAAAATAATAAACTTGTCCACTTTGACTAGTATATCTTTAATTATTTTACTTAGAAATTTGATTGATAGGTCTGCCATTTTTAATGAGAGATAAATTGAATTTATCTCATTGAGATTCAACCTCTGTACTATGGATAATGACAACAAGTTAATACTTGATCTAAAATTACATAATATCTTCTATAAAGTGTGCTACCCAATAGTGCATGTAATCATGAAATTTTTTGGATCATTAAGCTTTCTTAGAAGTTTACATTGAATATTATGCTATACTTTTCGATCATGTTCATCATTTCATGTCTCTAATTTTTTCTTGTTATTAATGATATCATTCATAAACTTCTCATAGTGAGAGTATATGGAGTCATGCTTTGACGAAGGGAATATTGATTTCCAACTTTCTAAAGATATTGATAAATTTCTCAAATTTCTCATCTAACTTCTTTTTCTACACTACTATAAAAAAGAAAGATTAAGGCCATGTTTGATGAACTGTTAATAATTTTCAAACCATGGAAAATGAAAATATTCAATGGTTTTAATTTTTTAATATGTTTGATAACATAATTTTAGGGAGCACTTAATTGAAATTTTTAAATAAAAAAACCATTGAAAATAGTAAGTAGGTAGAGGCCTGCTTATCATTGAATGCAGAAAATGTTCAATAAAATATTTTTTTAAAGTGACTATTTTGTCCTATTTTTTCATTTCTTTTTCGTTTTCTCATTCACGATACAATTTAATTTGTGAATTTGTCTTCTCCTCCTCCTTTCTCCACCACTACAAACCATAACCCTAACCCTAATCCTCTTTCATGATTAATTTAAGAGAGGAAATATCTAATCAACTATCTGCTCATTAATTTTTATTTTTATATTAAATGTTTAGATAGTTTTAAAAAGTTTAGATTCTATTGGTTATTTTTTAAACATATTTATCTTTTTTTAGATATTATGATTTATTTATGGATATGTTTCTAGTGATTTTATTTAAAATAATAATTAATAATTATAGTGAAAAATAAAATATTATTAGAAACTATATTTATTTTGGATAATATATAATACAATGATAATAAGGGTAAATATATAAAATACATAATTTTAAGTATTCAGCATTTATAGTTATCAAATAATATATTTATGTTTAGCATTTAATTATTAATAACTTATTAAATAGTTTTTACACTACAAATTCAATACTTAAAAAATTTAGCACTTAATTTTTTAGTATTTATTTTTCAGCACTTAATTTTTTCTTTTGATCAAACCTGCCCTAAGCTAGAGAGTATGTTTATTGTTTTCATATTCATTTTATAATATGTCATCCTTTTATTCAGCTTCCTTTTCTACACTCCTCCAATTCTACATTTTCACATGTGACAATTAGTATAATGAATTAATAAACAAATTTTGGAAGTCATCATGCTGAGTAGTGTGACTTTGAGAAAAGTCATGACCTTGTCAGTCATAGCTTCATCCTCTACTTCAGCATCCCCTTTTGATTTTTTTTTCTGCCCTATAAATTCTTTGCTATTTCTAAGTGTTATGGACTTACACCTCTTTAGATTTGCCTCAGCATCACTTGGTAATTCATTTTTGTTCTTCTACTTCATTGATAGTTCTAGTTTCTCAAATTGATTCTCAATAATTTTCAGCACCACATTCATGTGTTCTAACCTTATTTTAATTTATTCCATTTTGTATTCTATAGATTATTCCTTTTCTATTTCTTTGAATAATGTAAGAATATTATCTTCAAGCAATAGCTTTTCTACTCTCTTCAAGAAGTTATAATTGGAAATCAAGGTTTCTTATATTTGGTATCCCATTGAGTTACTCTCATAATATTTCTAAAATTATCTCATATTCTGATTTACATTCTCATGACTT
The DNA here is from genome assembly GCA_029783825.1 of Sapria himalayana. Lineage (NCBI taxonomy): Eukaryota > Viridiplantae > Streptophyta > Magnoliopsida > Malpighiales > Rafflesiaceae > Sapria > Sapria himalayana. The sequence continues at coordinate 868,759 of JAREIK010001563.1, read as the reverse complement.
CGAGATGATAAAATTTCATGATTTCTTATATTTGGATGATAGTTGTCGAGAACATTGTTGTTAGGTTGGAACATGTACTATCTATTCTTTAGATTATTAGCTTCTTCAACTTGATACATGAGATCAAAACTGGTCACTTTCTACTATTACAAGATGGTCCATTCTCCCACACATTGTATTTCATCATTTTGAGGTCCACATTTGTTGAAAACACCTCTAACTTCATCTTCTTTGCTATCAGTCTATCAAACTTCAAAACTCCAGCTTGTTTTTTTCTAAACATTCTTATTTTTGTTATTTGGTTGTTATTTTTTGAAAGTACTTCAAATAAGAAATGAGCCTCCTTGGGTGACTTGTTCATAATAGAACAACTTGAGGCTGCATCAACTTTGCACCTTATCATATAGTTCAATCTATTGTAGAAGGATTGAGATTGGAACCACAATACAAATCCATGTTGTAAGCACATCCTAGATAGATCTCTGAATTGTTCCCAAGCATTGTCTAATGTCTCTTGCTACTTTTGTCAAAATTGACTTATCTCCCCTTTGTTGAGAAGTAACTTGAGGTGGGAAGAACTTGGTCAGAAAATTTTAAACATGCTCATCCCATCTCTAAATTGATCCTATGGAATAAGTACTAGAATCAACTCCTAGCATTGTCCCTCAATGAAAAATAGGAAAGTATTAACCTTATCGCATCCTAGCCAACTTTATTTTTTTCACGATGTCTCACAACTCTAAACATGTTACCACATGACTATTTGGATCTTCTGACAATCATCCACCATACTGATATTTTTGCATTTAAATCCTAGAGTAGCTACCTATCAATGTTGGCTCCCAAGAGTCTCCCAAGGTATAGCGAAAAAAGAGTTGTTGGATAACTTGTTTATATCCCCTTAGTTATTTTTATTGCTACCATTATCTTCAAAATTCTATCTTTCTACTATCTATCTCAATATAGTTCTTGTTCTCTCAATTTCTATGCCCAGAGATATTAACTCACTCTCAAATATTTAGTTCATATAAGTATGGTGGCTATAAAATAAACAAACAAAAATAAAACAAAAAAAAAGAAAATAATACAAAAACACTAAAAATAAACTAGCACTACATAATAATTATTATCAACCCAACTAAAAAGAATTATCATTTTACAAATATTATGTCAACTTAAGCTGAGTAATCCAACTAACTAATCTATGATAATGGTATCAAAAGCTTATTGCAACTTTGTTAGAGTGCCAAAATTGATCACTTGTAATATGATCCCAAAATCTCATTAAGTGATTGAGTTCATCTGGTAGAGATCTATAAGTATATGGATCATATAAGTAGTAAAGATAAGAAAAGTCTAGATAATAATCTTATAAAAATCATGTGAGTAGTTTAATCATATAATAATAAATGAATAACGTCTCAAGTTGAATAAATAAACTTGGGTCTAGAAAAGATAAGTATAGTCTAAAATTAATTTACTTCCATGTATATGATGAGATTTTTATATTATTGGGGCAATATTATGTTTAATTCTTGGATGAATGGTAGATAGATATTGAATAAAACTAGTATCCTCTTGGCATACAAGGTGGTTATCAACCTTGGACTTTCACTACCAAGGATGATCTCCTCGTAGTTGTGCATTTGGTAAAATATCATCAAAATAATACTAATTCAATTTATGACTCCTTTTAGGCAATATTTTAACTATCCTTGATAACTGATTTAAAAATGTATTTTTATTCTTTGACCTTAAATATCATAAAAAACATATGATAATAATGGTGTTTGTAATTTTTGAATTCTAAGCACTATACCCACTATAATTAACACATGTTTTCCTATTTATTTCATATATGAAAATCATATAAGAGAAAGTGACTTACAATGTTATCATCGCCATATAAAATACCTCTACTTATATGTATCACATAAATTAGGTATTATTGTGCACCTTAACAAACACATGACTCCTATACTATGGTAAAAGCCAAATGTTAAATATTCTACATAATTCCTGCATCATCTCAAGGTCATTTTTTTTAGAATATGCACAATATAATGGTGATAAATTATTTTATGCTTTTGGCTTTGTGAGTTCATACTTGTATTAATTAAACTTACCTCAACTTAGGCTTTTTACACACTGATTGAATCTCATGAGTATGTCCTATGTCTTACATATCACTATCAATTGTGGCTATTAAATATAAATCTATGTTAGGTGTATAATCCTAAATTGATATTCTGGATAACATCTATATCCATCAATATTCAAAATATAACATTTATATAGATAAAATATTATACAATCATAATCAACATATACAAATACAACAAACTAACACTTACTGATTATTTAGCCTAATACTGAAAAAGCATTCACATGTGATATTTTGTCGTTCATCTCATCATATCAAGGGTTCTCAATAACTGCTAATAAGAGAATCTAAGTCTCAAATCTTATTCTCAATTAATTTTTTCTCACATTCACCTTAGATTTATTCTTAAGTAGGGGTTAGAATTTGTGTTGCCTCTAGTTTTGGATGCTTTTGGTTTTGAATTTTGACTCCTTTTTTTCCCAAAAACTTTAAATCCTCCTTTTACACCTCGAGGTCTCATCGAGCTTGTGTGTAGCTTTTTTAAGTGGAAAGTCATGAATTTATGTTGAAGTTAGTCATGACTCTATACTTTCTTTGAATCTCCTCTAGAGTGAAAAAGTCACAGTGACAGAATGCGGCAACTAAACTAAATTTTCTTTGAAACCCAAAATCATGGAAACAAGAATGTTGTGACTAAGGTAATTGGTCTCTAAACTAATAGTCGTGGTAACAAGAATACCATTTATAATAATAGATAATCTCTATAGAACACAAAGTCATGATGATAAGAATACTATAACTAATACATTGTTTTTTTCTAAATACAAAATCATTGTGGGAAGAATCGCCATGACTAAGGCATTTCTTCTCTTCTGAAGTAAAGATCACATTAAAAAGGTTGATCATGACTAAAAATGGTTTGGAATTATGTGATTTTGGATATGTAATATAAAGGTTATGGTGCTAGAAAATATCACGACTTCAAGTACCAATGTGGTACTTAATTTCTAAGATATGAAAATAAAATCATGGTCGAAATTGTGTTTTAGTACTTATGAGTCGGGGCTTCTAGAAAATGGTGAGGCCATGAATAAAGTATTCCACAGTGAAAATATCATGACAACTAAGTAGTAGAATCATGACATGCAAAGATTGTTATGACTTATTTTATAAAGTCACAACTAATAAAGATAGGTACTACTACTCAATAGGCTTGTGCTAATATAATCAAGTTGTGATATTAAAAATATCATAACATTGCCTTTAATTTTTAGCCCTCCAAATCAACATTAAAATTAAATCCACAAATCATACTCAAATCACATCTGAATTCACTACTATTCATCTATTTTTATCAAAATAATCATTTAGTAAAATCATTTCATTAAAGTTCAATTATAGTACATAAACATCATCAAAATACTTTCAAATAATCCAAAAAAGTTGACATGTTGAGAGCCAAACATTATGCAATGCATGCTTTATATATGATAGTTTTATTTGTTTTTAATTACCCCTTTTTTGGAAACCCTAAAGCATTTAATGAGATTCCTAACATTTAATATTAAAGGATTATCTTTGGATATTAGGTTCAGAACAATATGTTATAGCTTCAGTGAAGTCAAGACTTAACAATTGAGGTCACAACTTCATTCATATCACATTCAGCTGCAACAAAATAGAACATGTTGTGACTTCATTCAAATCATACTTATAGTTTCATAAGTATGAGCTAATCCTAACAATCTCTAAAAAATAGAGCGAGAAATAGTATTTGTTTTAGAAAAGAAAAAGAGTAGTGTGGGTTATTATTTTTTGTGTTTTCTCTAGAATTAGAATGTTTCCTTTTATGGATAAAATTGGTTCATATATCAAAAATGCACGACACACTACAAAAAACAAAAACCCTTTTTTGAAAAATGTTTTTGGTCCATAAACATTTTCGTTGTTCTTTAAAAATAGTTTAATGAGGGCACTCCCCCATCAAAGAGGCACCACACATGGCTCTTGTGGAAAACATAAATATGTCATTTTTCAGGTTTTAATTTTCTTTTTTTTAAATGTTGGAACATGGGAAATTATCCCACGTTCTTGGTCCATCATGTTCTACCCCTACAAAAAAAAAATATTGATAAATAAAGATAAAACATGCATGCATTAAAGAATAATTATATATTACTATTTTAAAGTGAAAATAACTAAACATGAACAAAACCAAATAAAACATGGTCTATCCAGCTTGAGCAACCACAACAAATCTCCCCATATACCCTAGGTAGGGATACAAACCATCACACAACTTATAGAAATTAAATTTTGTTGATGAAAGATATTTGGTAAACATGTGAGTTACATTTTTATTTGAGTGTACTTTTTTTAGTACTACTACTTTTTTTATCTAATACATCTTATATCCAATGATACCGCACATTAATATGCTTCGACCTATTATGAAAAATCAATTTTTTAGAGATATTTATAGCAATCTGTTTATTTCACCACAGGGTGTATATATTCTATTAGAAATTCAAGTCTACTAAAGATATTTATATAGATAAAGTTTCTTTGTAAACTTTAGTAGTTGTAATGAACTCAACCTCAATGCTGAATAGTATTATATAGTTTTACATATTGTATTTCTAGGATATAACTCTCTCTCCATAGGTTATTATATAACCTAAGGTGGATATATGTGTATCCATATCATCGGCCATATTGAAATTAATAGATCTAAAAAAGTATGGGTTTAACCTACCAAGACACAAAGATAGTTGAGAAGTCTTCTATAAATAGCTCAAGATAGATTTGACTGCCCAATGACATCAATCGAGATTTAAGAGAAAATGACTAACAACATTGACAATATATGCTATATTTGTTTTATTGCACATGATTGGATGCATAATACTCTCGATAGCTAACACATAGAGAACATGACTCATGTGTCTCTTTTTTTTGTTAGCTGTGACTATGTTTAGTATTTAGCTTAAAATGTTTGATTAAAGGAGTTGAGATTAGATTAGCCTCTTTCATATAAAATCTCACAAGAATGTTACTAATATAACATTGTTGAGATAACCAAATACACATAGAAGAGCTATCCTAGATGACACTCATCTATGGAATCTATTTGATAGAGCTAAGTCTTTCATAAAAAAGACTTTTCATAGTTTTAATATGTTAATGATATTGATCATCATCAGCAACCAACTCATCTACTTTTGATGTAGTCCCAGCACGATTCTAGATGCACAAGCTTGAATCCTTTCAATCCTTCATGCATGATAATCTAGATCTCCTATCTAAAATCATATTCACTACAACATAAAAACTAGACTCTGATGCTATACTTGACACCATAGTAGTCAGTAGATCTAATGTCATTTTAGATAACATGTGATAGGTGGACTCATATGATTTGCATTACTATAAAATATCAAGATTCTTATTATCAGAATATGATAAGATTGAGCAGTAATCAGTATCTAACTATCGAGACAGCTCGCTCCTATTCGATGGTCCACCCCATCATTTCCCCTTCGCTACCTAAATGAAAAATTCAACATCTACGGATATGGTATCCATGTCTAATACTCGGAGTCTCACTACTTATATCACCATACCTAGTATCGTAGTATGTAAAGAGTTCAGTCAACTTCTCATGAATGAACCCTTCAGGTTGGTCTTCTAGGTTCATACACGAGAATATGTATGTCAAAATATTCTCTACCCCTTCCATCTTAACCCTAGGGTCCATGCAGGCAGCCAGACAAAAAAGAGAAAATTATGGACCAGTACTTTTAGTACTTGGTTTCCATCTCTACAACTATATCACGAAGTGTCGGGTCATCTCGAAATTTCTTAAAAATATTACTATTTTGCATATGTACCTAAGTGTAATACAAGTCATGGGAGTATAAACTGATGAACACATGATCGTCGTGTCATAAAATATCTTTAGGAATTTCATAAATATAATTCTTATAGCTCAGTCAGTATCGCCAATAATAAGTTCATCACTCTTACTGTTGATGTAGTCGAATATCATGTGTTTATATCCAAAACATGACTCCAACATAAGATATGTGTAATTCTAATGATGTCTCACATTATATTGGAATTTCTTCTTCTTTAGACCCACAGACAAACAGAGACTACCAAACTTTTGTTGTGTGCAAGGCATGTGAAGAAATTTTAATAAGTTACATATGTTTTCTAAAGTGAGGGAAATAGCCTTCATCCTACCTTGTACTATCAGGTTGATGATGTGACATGTGCATCTAACATGGAAAATCTTTTCTGATGGTTTATCTCTAATACTTGTAACAAACATATAAATTACTACTCAATTGTTAGATGTATTATCAAATATGATACTAAATATTTTATTTTGAATTTTATATTTTCTAAAGATTTTCATCACACACTTAAAAATGGTCGAGCCATCATGAGGATGAAGAATCTTTGAGAATCCTAATATTTTTTTTATTAAGTGTCCATTTAGAATTTATATAGTGGGTGGTGATGTATACATAAGATACATCATCATGAATAGTCCATTTAGAATTTCACGGACACTACTCTACTATAATCCATAAATTCATTAATTATTATTTCTTTTTTTAAGTTATAGTAATTTATAGAGATGTCAATGGCCCGGCACGAGGCACAACACGGTTCAGCCATGCCGGACCTGGCACGACATGCTACAATGCCGTGCCTGGGCTCGTGCCGGGCACACCTACTGCACGAGTCATGGTGTGTTAGGCCTAAGTTTTTGGTTTGTGTGTCGTGCCAGGCACGACACGACAAGCCTGGCACGTCGGCATTGCATGCGTGACCATGCACCGAGCATGGTCACAATGAGCTGACACTTGACAAGCGAGGCTTGCTGATCCCCAAAAGAGCGAAGACGTGCAGCGGCATGGTGGTGCCTTGTTGAAACCCTAATTTTTTTAAAAATTAGGGTTTTGGCCCGACCCGGATCAAGCCAAACCTGGTGGATTTCGTGCTGCAGGCCCATGCCATGCCTGACCTCCATAGAACCATGTCGGGCCGGGCATGGCATGGTATAGTAACCATGTCATGCCTGGCTCGGCATGGTAGCCCTGTTGGGCGACCTAAAACCGTGTCGGGCCTGCCTGACATGACTCATTTGACACCTTTAGTATTTTAATATATCGTTTCTAGATGTGAACCTAGGAATCCTATGATATACATGTTGAAAATAAGTCTGCAAAATATTGACTATCCTTGGATCATCCGAAAACCTAATCGGAAGACCCATTATGGTAATTAGTTTGGCCATGTCTTTCCTCTCTAACTCGTTGTGGTATATGAAGGATGTCAACATTAAAGCTGAACTAGATCCAGCCTCAAAGAACACACCACTAAGTTGGGTTTGCCAAGAATCTAATGCACCGCCATGTTTTTTTGGTGCATAGTTCGGCATGCCTTTTAATGTGCCCAGTCCCTCATGAACTTTTACAGTTTAAATTTTTTTTATAATATTTTCATTATGCCGATTCTTATCGGCACTCCCAATAATTTTTCGTTGTATTATATTAAATTGAGTCCAAACTATTGATATTCTTTTAGTTTTTTATTTTTTAAATATTTGCATTGAGATGAACGGATAAACAAAAGTTTTGGCAGGCTCAAACCTTTCGGTAGGGTTTTCGTTATCTATATTATAATTAATTTTATTTATGTAATTAAAATTAAAATTTTAAAAATTAAATTAATTGTATTGTATTATATAATGTATTTTGATTATATTGTATTATATAATATTTTTTGATTAATAAATTTAAATTAATTAAAATATAGAAGATAGAAGAAGATTTAAAATTTAAAACTCAACAACTAAATAATAAAAAAAACCTATAAATCATAATGCTTAAAATAAGTTAGCCTTTTTAATGTTTGCACCACACATGCACCACAATTCACATCCGAGTAGCCAAGTTTTGAAAGATGATAGCGAGACCAAGAGATAGAGAGAGAGAGAAGATATGAGAGAGAGATCAATGTTTAACATTTAAGAGGGGTTTATAGATATAAAAAATATTTTTTTAAAAAAACTATTTTTTTAGGATTTTTTGATTTTTTTTATTTTAAATTGGGGCAGAATCTTTAGGGTCATTGGATTCTGTCTTCTAGCCATTGAGGGTGAAATCTAATGGCTGAGATTTGAATTTTTTTGGATAGTTATGTCGGTTCAAAAATGGTCATTGATTCTAAAAGCTTCAGCTTCTGGAATCATCAGGCTCGGGCTGGGGTGGCTGGGGAAAAAAGATAATGGGTCAGGTGGTCAAGTTATGGGACCAATGGGACCAATAGAAATTTAGATCCATCAAGCTCTAGGTCAAAAGTTGGGGGGGGGGGGGGGGGGGTGGTCATGGCACGGTTTGGGTAATGCCTATTTTGCATGCCCACAGGCCCTTGTACTATGTCGTGCCTAGCCAGGCACATGGCCCCATAGACCTAGGCATGGCATGACATACGAGCCGTATCGTGAGCCAGCTCATACCTTAGGCCGGGCTCGAGCTGCTCGGCCTTTGACACCTCTAATCTACCAAAACTCCAAAATCATGAAATTGATCAATTTGTGTATTATCTTTGTGCTTACACATCATATAATAATACTAAAGTACTAAAGAATATTTAATAAAATGAACACTAAATAGTAAGCCACGAGATATGCATGAGTGGAGGTGACTCATAAAGTGATGTTAGTTCTACAAATTATTTTTTATCATATGCTTACTATCGGTGATATTTGAAGGAAAATATATATTAATTATATGAGTGTGACCTTTACAAAATCAAAAGTACAAATATTTTTAATACCACGGTAATTCATTTCTTTATGATACATGGGGTCTCGAAGATTAAGAATGAATATATATGAAGCAGTTATTAAAGATAGTTAAGGAGTTGCCTAAATATGTTAACTTGTGAATGACACTTGAGCATAGATAATTTATCATTTTAGTAATAAAGAATTGAGGAAATAGCTTTGAGAAGATAATCATTGGGGAGAGCATAATAGTTTATAACCACCTTGTATGCTAATAGGATACTATAACATTTTCATAATAATCTTATATTTATTCTATAACCAATCACAATAACAATCATATAATTTAGAAAGGTCATCATGCATAATTAAATAAACCAATTCTAAAATCTAAGAGTCATAAATAAAAGTTATTTTATGTATTCAACTAGAGTACTAGTTGACTCATAATTGGTTGATCAAACTATCTACATAATCTTTAATTGATTGATATCTAAATAAAACTCCACTTTACTACTTGTATGATTATATACTTGTGGAACTGGTTAGATGAGAGATATTTACCTAATGAGATTTTTCGGATTGTTACATAATCCTAAAAATTTGGTATCATAAGAAAGTTACAACAAGTTTTTGGCATAATTGTCAGAGATTATTTAGTTTTATTAATCAATTTTAATTGACACAACTATTCTTGAAAAGTAATAGTTTTGATTTTAGTAGTTTGGATAACAATATTTTCATCTCAATATTTAAATTGCTTGTCTTGTTTTTCTTATTTGTATCTTTTATTTTAGTATTATTTTTATATTATTTTTTAGCCACAAATCAAAAGAGCAAAAATCTAGGACTGAACTAAAATCTTGAGACCCATAAAGTGAGAAAATTAAAAAAAAAGGAGAACTTTGAGAGTACAAAATAATTGTGCAAAGCCCAAATTATCAATATGATGAAGCATATATATTACCAAGTAGTGATTTCTATCTCATGCCCAATGATAACTTGAATCAATTTTATTATTAGAATATAATAAGTTATGGAGATCTAAGATATGATAAATTTGAAGAAAAAGTATTTGATAGTCCTTATCCACCTCCATATCATCATTCAAAGATATACTCACCAAATTGCTTATTGGGACAAGAAGAGAGAATACAATGGAAGAAAAGTGATTAAGATAACTTGAAATGAGATTTGAAGATGCTAATTGGGTATGCTTAAGAAAGTTCTATATCAGAATTTGCAATTAAAATGAATGTGGTGAGTGGTGAGGAAGTCAATGAAGTTTAAGGAACTATGACACACCATAATATCACGTCCAAAATAAAAAGGAAAGTATTTGGGTATTCAATACTAAGATCTATGTGAAAACTACCACAATATTCTTCTATATAGTACTACTGGCCAACTTAGAAAATACAAGTAAAATGAAGTAGGGTACTACACAAAAAAGTTAGCATGGATTGTAGAAGTTATAGACAAAAAAAATACCTTAGTGAATGTCTAGCTATGAATGTTAAACATAATGCTACTTGGAAGATATTATGACTTTGTTAAAACACCTAATTTTATGGTTAGATGCATCCAAGAAACTAGTTGGGCAAAGGTCATTTGTCTAATATTATTTTACAAGTATATGACTCATACAAGTAATAAAGTGAACATTTTGTCTAGATATCAATCCTATAAAAATTACACTCAGAGTTATATTAGTCTATGATAATTAAATGCTGCTATAGTATGTATGATAAACAAGATACAAGCCATAAATCCTAGATTCTAGGGATGGTTCATATTTTTATATGTGATGGAATTCATAAATAGTCTTATGGTGATTATGCTCAATCATAGATTAAAGGATAGATAACCGTGGAATGATCTCTTGCCATATTGGCATACAGGATCTTTATCAATTATTGAGTCATTCTTAATGATGGTTCCCTCATAGCTATCCCCTCAGTATTTAATATTGAGACAATAAATCATCTCTACTCAAATGTCATTTATTAGTCCTCACCTTTTTAGCAGCCTGTTAATTACCTCTAATAGCTGCTTCGAATATGTATTCTTATTTTTCGACATCTAGTGTCTTTCTTAATGGTAATTGATATGGTAAAAATAGTATTTATACTTTTGACTTCATTAGTACCATGCTCATATAATTAACATATACTCTCTCTTATTTTACTAGTGGTAGTCATACACTTGAAACTAACTCATAGGGTTGTCACTATCATACGAGTCATCTTTGAATGTGCCAAGTGCATGGCTTACCTATCACCATTTTTTACTATTGTAGGGGACTCACACACTAAAGGTCAAACCCTTGTGAAAACATTCTATTTATCACCCAAACTCAATTAAGGGACAGTTCCTATAAGACGTATATAATGGATTAGTTTATAAATACATTCATGCTTTTGACTTTATAAGCACAATAATTACAATGATTAAAGATACATCAATTTTGGGTTTTAGCATATGAGTGTGTCTCACATTTCATAATCAAAAGGGATATCACTTCTTTCTTATTGTACTCATGTGTTTGTTTTATGACTTACCTATTACAATACTCATTTAAATCATGTACAAATCCATGTATTGTCAAAATCATAGTATCAATTCTATTTAACTACCAAATTAATTATAACCAAACAAAATTTTAGCAAAATATCATTTTAAGCATTAAGTATAGCATCCAACATACATAGATACATCAAATCAACCATCGAATCTCTTTTTAACCTAAAATTAGGAAGAATAACACACAAGAAAAGTTTACATTCATCTCTTATGAATATGGAACCCAATTTCAAACATAAAGAGAATATAGGATTCAAAACATACATTCCTCAAAACTTGCTGAATCTCACTTAGATTTTCCCAAATGAGGGGTCAGGATGTGTGCACACTCTTAGGGTTTATGCTTGTACCCCTATCACCTTTGTTGCTCATGGACACCCCAAAAATATAGTTGTGAAGCCACTTTGGGTCATTTTTCTCATGCTTCCAATGTGTCGTGTAGATTCCTAGGGTTTTCCTTATTTACCTAGGTTTGTGGTGCGAGTTTTGCAATATGATGCCATAGAACTGAATGAAAGTAGTAGCTTTGGCCATTTAGTTATGTAATAGAAAGTCATGGCACTAGTAATGAGCCATGACCCTGGTCTCTTTTTTCTATTTAATGTTCATGATGTTAAGATATAGCTATAGATTATATATTTCATCTATATAATATGAATCACATCACTGTGTGTAGCAATGACTTATGAATTTCACTATTGTAACCCAAAGTCACTTCATTGAAAAATGTAAGTAGCTTTGGTTTTTCTCTTGAGCCAAGAGTCATGATACTTATGTTGGACATAACTCGATTTTGACTCTCTATAACATTCAATAGCTAAAAGTTATGATGTCATATCAACATCATAGTTTTGTCTTGAGTATCATGTAATTTGATAAAAGAAATTTTATGGCATTTAGAGGCTACCATGACTTTTATTACCAGTGGGATACTTGATTGCTATGATATAACATTAATGTAGTATCATGAAATTATTTCATGCTAGTTCAGCTATAACTCTAAGAAATCTTCACAATCAAAAGAATGCGTTGCGTAGTAAAACGATTATAATAACAAGATAGGTAGAGTCATGACAAATGAAGATTATCATGACTTTGTGTTTAGAGATTTGACCAGAATTGGATGACAAAACTAATATCTAAGTACTCAAAAGTGTGATGAAGTCATAACATGTAAAATACTATAACTTGCATGATTTTATACTCTCATTCTAGTCACTAACTCCACAAAACTGCACTGCATATTTAATATTTAAAACATCTGATCTCATAATTATTTATCAAAATCCTCCAGATCCCAATTTTTGTGAAATCATTATTTCTAAATCCTTCTTTCACACAAACATATCATGAAAATTATATCAAATGGTTAGTATTAATTGGTATTCGGCATAACGAATATGAGACAATCCAAGAAGTTTTTTTTTGTTGTGTTATGAAATAAATATACTAACTAATATAGATCATTTGACATAATTTTTGCACCCAACAATTTAGTCATGGAACTCAAATCCCATCATCACTCATTTTCATATCCACAAAAAGAAGTAACATCACCATCTAGACACACTGCAAACCTAGTCATAGCAAACAAATATGTAGGCTGTATAAAAAACCAAGATTTTGTTTATAAATTGGGGAGAAATTGCTCGGGGATGAGCAATCAATGCCAAATTTTGAATAATATTAGTTATTTTGGTGATTGTGCATGATGTGTTTGTATAAAAAATGGCTTTAAATATAATTATTTCATTAAATTATAATTTAAATGGATTATGATGCATAGTAGTAAATTTGAGTAGTTTTTTTTTGTGAAATATGAGGCTTGGTGAAGTTGTTGAGAAGTGGAGCAAAAATTCATGTAAAGTCATAATATTTTTTTTGTTATGATATTTTTATATCTCATTGAGCTTATATGATAGTTTTGATATCTATAATTGGCTAAAGCTTTACAAATAGTCATGAAAATCTTCATATGTCATTACTCTATCATCTCGCTGATACAATCATTTCAATATACAACATATTCTTTTTTGCCATAAAATATTTTAATCATAGACACACTGGCTCATAATATCTTTTATGGTTATGAAATTTATTTTATGTCACAACAACCAAGTACCTCACTAGTACTAAAAGCCATGCTTATTCTAATTACTATGACTTTCTCATTACAGATCTACTATGACTAAGGCAAAAACTATGGTTGCTTGTATGGTGATGTGACTTTTAGTTGTAGAGAGTTCCAAAGAGCATTAATCAAGCCATAACTATTTCTAGGGTCATGATATTTTGCTCTTGAGAAATAAATCAAAGCTATGGCTCTCTCCACCACCATGACTTTGGGTCACATAGGTGAAATGTACAGGCTATTATCATTCACAACACCACAACTTTGTGTTACAAAGGAAAAATACACAACTATGACTATTTTTAGTGTCACATCAATCTAATGCAAAAGAAAGATCAAAGTAATGGTCAATTCCCAGTGCCTTACTTTTTGTCTTTCATAGACTAAATACACAAGCCATGGTTATTCCCATAACTACCAATTAGTATTACAGAGATGAAATATATAGCCATATCCATTACTAGTGCCATGAAAATCTAAAGCAAGAAATAGACCAAAGCCACAACTCATCCCAATACTATGACTTTGTGTTATAGAAATGAAAAGTCAAAGTCATGATATTTCTTAGTGTCATGACTTTCTACTTAAAAATTACACATAGTCATTCGAGTATAAAAGTGTAAAATAAGAATATTTCTAGAGATTTTAAAGGGCATGGGAAAAGGACAAAATGGCTAGGGTTTGGGGAGCACAATTTTTGCCAAACCAATGGAAGATTCATGAACAAAGGTGTGACACAAGGCACAAACATAAATTCTAATGGAAGAAGTGAATTTTGATTCCACATAGGGGTAAATCTGAGGCACACGAATGAAAATTATGTTTTAGGGTTTGATTCCGAGATACTCTTGATTGTTATTATTGAGAACCTAAAATTTCACAAGATGTATTTTGAAGTATCTTATATGGATTTTTTCCCAAGGTCAGACTAAATTGAGATCCATGATCGGTGTATTTGATTTCCTATGTTGAATGCTTAATAAATAATTTGTGTTTGGATTGTGTTGTTGTTTGGTTAATGATGGATATGATATTTATGTAGAAATAAATTAGGTTTTTTACTATTAATGAGTTTGTGATGTTATTATGGTGGATGATGATATGTAAGTCATGAAGCATACTCACACATCATGATAGGAAGAAATTGATAGTCATTTTGATCATGACGCATGAGACAAACTTATACATCAAAATCTATTATTTAGATAAGTTAATCAATTGAGTATGATACTTACGAAGCCAAAAGTATGAATATTTTTATAAGCTAATCTATTTTGTATATCTTAGATGTGGGTATTTCATATAATGTTATCCTAAAAACTCTACCTTTAGTATGAGAGTCATGTGTCATCATGATAAATAGTGATAGGTAAGTCATGAATCATGTGCAAGTGTAGGTGACTTGTAATGTCATTATATTGCTGTGAATTACTTTCTATCATATGACTAATATTGGAAAGATTTAAAGGAAAGCTTATCTTAATTGTGAGAGTATAATACATACAAATCCAAAAGTATAAACACTTTTAATATCACATCAATTCATATCTTTATGATAGATGAGATCGGAAAATAAGAATATATTTACTATGCAATAGTCAATGGTAGCTAGTGAGTTTCCTAAAAGGTATGCACTTATGAATGACTCTCGAACAAAAAAAGATTTGACCTTTTGATGGCAACATATTAATGAGATAGCTACGAGATGACCATCATTGGAGAGAGAGTAATATTTGATAACCACTTTGTATGTCAATAGAGCACTAAGATATTTTCACAAAAATCTTACATTTATTATGTAACCAATCATAATAATAGCCATATAATTTAGATTGACCATTATGTATAATAAAATAGACCAACCCTAGAATCAAATAGTCTAACAAAAAACTAGTTATATCATGTCAATTAAAGAAGTAGTTAACTCAAAGTTAGTTGATCAAACTATTTACACAATCCCTTTGGGATCAATATCTGGATGAAAGTTTACTTTATAATTTGTATGACTCATATACTAGCAAAACTAGTTAGACAAGAGACAATCATCTAATGAGATTTTGGGGCATTGCATAATCTTAAAAATTAAGCACCACAACAAAGTCACAACATTCTTCCACTTCAAGAATCAACCTTTTCTTCTTAGCTCATTCTAGTCCTTTTTTAATACCAACCAATGACATCCCTCTAGCATAGCTCATTCTCTAGCATATCTCATCCTTCTTTTCACATGTATGTGACTCCCTTAACACAATATAACATGGTAATGAAAGAGTGGTGAATAATTGAGTGCGAGAATCCCCCTCCTTGATAATCATGGATAAATTTCTAGAAAATCTTTTTGACATTCATTCTAGAACCATTCACAAGGGCAAACAACAAGATTTTCCTATTTAGTTGATGGTATAAAGGTAGAAAGTAGGTTGCAAGGTCGAACACAAAAAATAAAGCCAAAACCTCACTCTCTTCAATCATTCTATAACCATGCTTCTTGTGTTACCACATAGGCCTTGTCATCATAACAAAATCCAACTCCAACATCCATCATGAGACTATGTTTCTACTAAAATTTGGAATGTACATCATACCCAAGATGAACTTGAAGGTCCCATCATGTAGCTTCACCTTTAGCGCCAGGCCCAACTATCTTCACCATAAAGTTTTTCTCTCATAGTCACTTCTTCTCCATCATATGACTCATGCTAGTTGAAATAGTTTCGATGATGAGTTATGTGATAGGATGCACCAATATTAATAAACTATGTCTCCCTATTAACATGAGTGACACAGACCTTAGAAAAATGTAAGTCAAAACCAGTGGATGGGTCCTCATCTACCAAGTCAATACTTGTCTAGGTCATAACTCAAAGTTTTCCTATCATGACCTATTAGTTTTTTAGCAATTTGAAGTATATAGCTAAACTATATTTCTAGCACCTCAACTTCAACTTATCTATACTTTTTAATCTTCCTCTTGTATTTTATTTTTTTTCATACAACATACTTCTTTCATCATTCATTCCCTCACATATAATACATCCTTATAGTATTTTTTTTCATACTCTTATATCTTATATCTTCTGATAGTAAAGTTGTAACTACAATCTCATATGATAATCTTATTGTATCACTACTAATAGTGATAATCAAATTATCCCAAAAGTTAGTCAGTCAACATAGGGGGGGTGGTCTTATCATCATCTTTGATCTCATAACTAAAAGATAATAGCTACTTATTAGCATTTGAAATTCATGTAGATGTGAGGCAAAAGTATCTACCTTCTACATGATCAATTTATGTAGCTTCTTCCTCTAGAAAATATTGTCACCAAAGATTTACTTTAGTAAAGCATCTCCAACTTCTCCCACAAATCCTTCATGGACTTTTTACCAGAAACATTCACCAACAACTCATCTGCAAGTCATATTTAGATCAAGCCACCAACTTTATGATCCAAATTGTCCTAATTCTTCACATAATAGGTCTCTAATTTCTAGTAACTAACAATCAACTTAGGTTCTTCAATCACAAAAATATAATCTCGATCAACAAGCAAGTCTTATATCTTCAATTTCAACAATTTGAAGTCCTTCCTTATGAACTTCTCAATCTCAACCCTAGAGGCCAAATTTATGATTCTCAAATTTACCTTTTCACAAATCTATTTCCAAATCAAACTCTTCAATTAAACCTCAAAGGATCAAAGCCGCACTTTGATACCAAATATTAGAATCCAATAGTCCCAAATACTAGGCTATGAAGTTGAATGTTGAAAATTATGGTACCTTATCAATAGGTCTTGATACCTCATTAATGTAGAAAATATGAGGTCAAATTGTACTACTACAAATAGCTTCCTATAAAAAAGGGAATCTAAGGGTTTTTGATGAGATCTCTCTCTGATACCAAACTAGGAATCAGTATATTGATATTCCTCAATGGTGATTTATGGTTCTAAGATAGGAAAGATAGAACTTTCATAGAAGAAACACACATCTCACAAGAGAGAAAAATCATAGAAGAAGCACACATCACACATGAGGAGGAGGGAGAGGGGAAAAAAAGAGGAAAATTTTTTTACTATTATTTTTGTGGCATAGCATTGAAAACATTTTTTTGTCTATTTTTTTCTACTGCTTACTCTCTTATGTTAGAAGAGTTATTTACAAGACTTTATATGGAAACTTAAAAAAACTCTTAAATTAAGTTTTAATTCACAATAGTACATAACATATCACTTCATTAATATTACGTTGCCAAAAAAGAAGTCACGACTTGAATTCTTAAGTCACTATCACAAAATTTTGTTATGACTTTATTCTAAGTCAGAACATGTCACAATACCATAGAATATGTTACAATTTTATTCATGTCATCATACCAAAGAACAAGATTATGACTCAAACCTTTTTAGCTTCAAGTCTCAACAACGAATACCATGTTGTGACTCCATTCATGTTATTATACCATAGAACATGGCTGTGACTTGAGGATATGATATTTTAAGGCATAATAGCAAAAGACATTTCAACTTGTTCATGTCAAAACTTCATAGAACAAGTCATGATAACGAATCTTTGTTCTAGCTTTAAAGTATGATCCAAATCCTAACAATACGACTAGTAGTGCTCTTTCCAATTCTTTCAGAAACAAGAATACCATGAGAATTTCTTTCTTTATTTTTTATCTTTACTTCTTTGGATAGTATGCTCAACATTAGGCAAGATAGTTGCGCATCTTCCAATAGCATCTTCATAGATGCAAGTTGGTTCACTAGTATTTGGAAAAAATTGATGTGTATCATTCATTAATTTTCTATCTTTGAGTTTTAAGTTAACTAGATATCTAATGATCAACCTTTGATTTCTAAAAACTATTCTTTGCATACATACACTCTAGTTTTTTCCATAACTTGTCTACCATTATTTTATCAGCAACATATTGATAAGTATCACTACTTATTTATTACCAAATAGTGGAGGCAACCCTAAAGTACAAATCTTCCCTTTCTTCTATACTCAAATTTTCAAGTTTAGTCTCTTTCTTCACAAAATCATAAAGGTGTTTGACTGAAAGGTAGTCATACGCTCTATTTTTCCAAATAGAATAGTTACTTATTAACTCAATTATCATAAAGTAGTCTTTCTTAATACTAAAAGTCAACATCAACCATAGATAAATCATACAAATAAAAATGTCACAAATTACATCTGATATCACGGTGTTAGTATCTTAATAATTGGATACCAATATAATGATAATGAATAAAATAAAATCCTTGTTAATATCAGTGAATGATCTTTTCAACATAATTTCTAATACTATTTTTTGGGTGGTATCAAGAACCTCACTTTGATATCAATTGTTGAGGGAGGTCAGCTGGTCAATGGTTAATCCAAAGCCACTAAAAACCTTGGAAATATATTCTGGTTGGCATGGTGTAAATTTTTATTTTAAAAAACTCAAATTGAGATTAAATTCTTTTTTGAAAAGTACAACATTATAATTAATTAAATGGCAGTATAAAAATTTTATTGAAATGTAACCAATAAATTAAATTCAAAATATAAATGTATAATTCACATTTCAAATTCTATAGAAAATTCAATATGCATGAAAATATTTCTAAGTCCAATATTCAGTACAAAAAAGAACTTCGTGTGCTAAATAGAATAATGTAATCTAGAACAAAGATGTAAACATGATAACTTGGAGATTATGCTCCGAAAATATTCAAAAATATTCTTTAGGTAAGTGTTCTACCATCGACTTTAGTTGACAAGAAATCTGCTTCTTCAATGAGCTGAATTTTTGATATAAGATGAGCTTTTATCCAAAAAAATCCTTTAAGCAAGTACTACAACACATCACTTAGCAAAGAAAAACATAACACTTCACAGCACAACACAAGATAGAACAACACCTCATGGAATATGTTGTGATGTCCTACCACCCATCCCCTCTAAAAAATAAAGAGAGAGAACAACAATAGCCACAAAAAAGAAAAAAACCAGCATGACCTATTGTTTTTTTGGGGTTTTCATCTTAAGAAAAATACGGCCTCTCACGGATAATGATACTCATGCATCTCAAAAAGACACCCCACAACCTCCAAAAATAATAACCTTTTTTTTTTTTGAAAAAATGTTTTTGGCCCAAAATCATTTTTTTTGTTCTTTAAAAATAGTTTGAATTTTGGAACCACTCATACTTGTGAAAAATATGAATGTGCCATTTTTTATTTTTTATTTTTTGAATTTTGGAATGTGAGAAATTATCTCATGTTCTTGGTCCACTTCGTTTCATGTTTGCAAAAAAACAAAAAAAAAACTAAAAATAATTGTGAATAAAAAAATAAAACTTATAAACTTTAAATAATAATTATATATTCCTATTTTAAAGTTAAAATAGCCAATATGAACATAACCAAATAAAGCTCAATCTAACTAATTCATGTAGCTACAAAAGATATTTTCCTCAACCCTAGGTGGGGAGACACATACCACCACATAATTTAAAGAAATAAAATTTAGTTGATGATAGACACTTGGTAAATATATAGGCAATATTTTTGACTTACTATGATATGATACATTTTTAGAGATATATATAGTATTTTGACTATCATTCCATATAATGCATATATCATGCCACATATTCAAGTATGTAAGAACCCTTTTAACCCATAATTTTTTTTTCAATCTTCAATAGCTACAACAAACTCAACCTTAATGCTAGATAATACTAAACACTTAAGTAGCTTAGATTGCTAAGATATAACTCTCCTATCATTGATCATTATATCTAAAAAGTAGTTTTTTAAATCTACCTAGGCACAAAGATAGTTAAGAAGTTCCTTGTAGGTATCACAAGATAGATTTTATTACAACCCAATGATATCCACCTAGGGTTGAGAGAAAATGACTGATAACACTAAAAATGTGTGTTGTATCTAGTCTAGTGCAAATGACAACATACATAATATTGCTGATAACTGAGGCATAGGGAATATAACTTATGTCTCTAATTTGCTCATCAATCTTGAGACTATATTTAGTACTCAATTTAAAATGATTGGCTAAGGGGATTGTAATAGACTTAGCCTCTTTCATTAAATATCTTGCAAGAACTTTACTAAGATAACATTCTTGAGATAACTAGATATGCCTAGAAGGCTTATCCCGAATGATGCTCATCCCTAAAATATGCATGACTTGACATAAGTATTATATAGAAAAAAAAATTATAAGCTCCCCTTACGTTTGTCCATCTATGCTTTATTACTGCTACTAATAACATGTTGCTAAAATATAATAAAAATATAAGTTGGTCATTACCAAATCATTGACTAACAAATACATAGTGGTCATAAAAAATATGTTGAAAATCATGAGAATATGAATAAATAAAATTTAGTGTAGTACTTGTTAGGAGTTTGCTTAAGATTGTGCAAGCTCTTATTTAATTTACACACAATACTTTTTTCTATTCTACTATGAATACTTTAGGTTGATGTATGTAGAGAGTCTCGTGAAAGTTACCATGAAGAAATATTATTTTCATATTCAGTTTATCAATTTCTAAATCCAAGTTGAAAAAAATACAAAAGTGGTTTTCTTTTGATTTTCTTGTTTTTCTTATGTTGTGCATGGATTTGGTTTCTATGAGGAAAAAGAAATCATGAGAGAGGCTTCCACCCCTCTTATTGAAGATGAATTATGGTGTTGTGTTGATGTGCTGCTCTTTGTGAAATTATTGTTGTTTGTTATCTTGTTGTTGAGATATTCTGCAAAAGATTTCCATATATTGTATTGTTATTGTGGTGTGTCGCATAAGATTTCCAGCTATTGTCTTGTTGTTGTTGTTGTGTGATGCAGAAGATTTCTAAGTATTGTTTTGTTGCTATGGTGTGTTGTGTTTGCTTGCTTTAAGTATATTATGGATATAAACTTCTATTATATCCTAAATATATCATAGTGAAACAATCAATATTGGCGAACTTTGCTATTACCTAAAAAATAACATAGAAAGATTTCCAAGTATTTTCTCCTAAATCCTAGGTTTATGTCTTTAGTTTTAGAATTATGATTTCTAGGATTTTATATCTTATAAAAATTATTTTGGACCAAATATAATTGTGCATTATATATTTTATGATTATCCAACACATTGAATAAATCTTTAGCATACATTATTCGTGATTTCGTGTTGATAGCATATGTATTTTAAACTTCAACTATTTTAGTTTATAGTGAATTTTAAATGTTGTGGTTTGAGATGATTTCTGAATTTGTAATTGTGTTTTAAAAATTCAGATTCTGACATTTTGGGTTAGTTTTAAAGTTTCTGCATAGCGACCAAATAGTAAATTTTATTATCATATATTGTGGTTTTGAATTAATCACTGACTGACTGACCAACCCCAACAATTGGTATCAGAACCTTGGTTTTTGATACCACCAAAAAAATGGTATTAGAACTTCTACCGAGGAGGTTGTTTATTGATATCGGCACAATATCTAGTCATAGTAAGGAGTAAGAAGTAGAGTACTTTAAATGTTAGTCATTGTGAGGAGTAAATCTTAGTCATTGTGAGAAGTAAGCAGGAGAGTACTTTGAATGTTACTCAAACAATAGCACCTAGAGATCAATCAAATGTTATTCATCTATAGAGCAATATTAGTTTATGGCATAAGAGACTTAGTCGCATGAGTGAGAAGGACATTCAGCTTCTAGTTAGAAGGAATATCCTACCATTTGACCATAAATCATCTCTTGATGAGTTTATATATTGTTTGGATAAAGAAATCATATAATAGCTTTGCACTTTTTTTCACATTCAAAGATATCAAATATCATCAGTCGTATTCATACTAATGTCTACTCTATATAGAGTAGAATACTTGATGGAGCCCTTTATATTATCAAATTTATTGATGATCACTCTTAAAAAGTGTAGATATATATACTAAAAATGAAAAATTAGGTTTTTCACTCATTTTCACATTCGAAGAGATTGAATATTACCAATTTTATTCATACTAATATCTATTCTATATAAAGTATAATACTTGATGGAGCCCTTTATATTATTAAATTCATTGATGATTACTCTAGAAAAAGTATAGATATATATATTGAAAATGAAAGATTACGTTTTTTTCATATTTAAAGATTTTCTCACTAGAATTGAAAGACACCATCCAAGATGCCTCAACTATATGATGTGGCTGAGAGGATAAACTAGACTATTGAAGATAGTGTTAGGTACAAGCTTTCTCATCATATCTTCCCAAACACTTTTAGGGAGAATCTATGTATATTATTGTTGATGTAATTATGATGTGTTATTCCTCCACACTATATGGAGATGATCATAATAATACATGGACTAAAATTGATATCTCATATGATCACTTGAGAGTTTTTAGCTATAAAGTCTTTATTAATGTCCTAAAAGATGAATAATCGAAATTTGATGATACTACATGTCCATACATCTTTATTGGCTATGATAATGAAGAGTTTCAGTATAGACTTTGGGACCTGATCACCAAGAAATTTGTTCGAAGCAAATATGTGATTTTTTTTTGATAAGTAATAAAAATATGTGATTTTTTAGATGACTAATTAGTTGACAATAATTATCCAAGCAGTGAAAATTCAAGAGAGTGATTCCATATAGATTCATATTTTCATAGATCTATTGTCGGTTCCTTCTAAAAATTAGTCTGATCAATAGGGAGGGATTGAGCATCCATTTGATGATTTTGAGCTATAACATTCACTTGATGTTTCTAAGCCCAAAGATATGCTAGTTGAGGAGGTAAGCAACTATATGCTTGCTAGAACTAGGCATGAACTAGTTGTTCTTGATGATACATCTTGGTATATGCTAAGAAGATCATCTAGTCTTCATGAGTTACCCTCTAGGATCTATGATTATATATTACTCATGGATGTAGGTGAGGATGAGACTTTTCATGAGGCTATCTCTCATGAGAATAAAGAAGAATGACTTTAAGCTATGTAAAAAAAGATTGAGTTTCTTCATGTTAACTAGGCAAATGATTTGGTACCCTTAGCTAAAGGAAAGCAAGCTCTAAAAATAAATGACTTTTTAGACTAAAACTCTTAGATAATAATTCTCAACTGAGATACAAGGCTTAGTTAATAGTCAAATAGTTTAGTCAAAATAAAAGTATTGATTTTGATTTGATATTTTCTTTTGTAGTGAAGATGTCTTCTATTCGAGTAGTTTTAAGTCTGACATCCCACTTGGATATAGAAATTGACTAATTCATTGTAAAGATATTGATATTCTACCAATTAAAAATCGAATAATCTTTTTTCAAGGATAGTTATGTCAACTAAAGTTGACCAATCAAATTAAATAATTATCGATAACATTGCTAAAAACTTCTTATGACTTTATTATGATATTTAATATTTAGGATTAAGCAATGTCTCTGAACCTCATTAGGTAGAGAATATTTCATCCAACTAGTCCCACAAATATATGAGATATACAAATAGTAAAGTAGATTTTAATCTAGATATCGATCCCATCGAGATTGTGCAGGTAGTTCAATCAATCAACTATTAGTCGACTACTACTCTAGTTGAAAGGATAAAACAAAATTTAGGCAAAATTCTTAGATTTTAGGATTTTTCAATTCCATTATGCATGATGCTTATCTAAATAATTTGGATATTATTATGCTTAGTTATAAAATGAATGTTGGACTCTTGTAAAAATATTCATGTACCATAATGACATTCAAGGTGATTATTGACTATTGGGCCATCTCAATGATAATCTCCTCATAGTTATCTCCTTATTACTAATCTATCAAAATGATAAATCATCAATGCTCGAGGTTCTCTCTTAGATTTAGGTGAAATTATGCTCCGAAACTCTAGATTTGCATCTTTTTTCTTGTGTCATAGATTTTTTTATTTGAAAATTTCACATTTTGCACTTTTATACTTGAGCAGCTAGGTGTAAAAAGTCAAAAACCATGACTTTTAGGAATATTGTGACTTTGTCTTTTCATCTATATAATACAAAGTCATGGCTTTATGAATGAGCCATAATTTTGGTATCTTTCAAATTTTATAATGTCATGATATTGAGAATGGCCATGATTGTATATTTCATCTCTAGAATATAGATTTATGGTACTAGGAATAGATCATGGCTTTGATCTCTCTCTTATATCAAAATAGCTATGAAACTAGGAATTGACATGACTATATATTAATCTTTATAACACTAAGTCATGGTACCAAGAATAACCATGATTTGCACACCACACATCTGAACATAAAGCAATGCTTGGAATGAAATATGACTTTGATTATTTCTTTAGAGAAAAAAGTCATGGCCCTAGAAATAGTCATGGCTTTAATATTATTACTCTTTAGAACTTTTTGTAGCTAAAAGTCATGGCACTAGGAATAATGCCATAGCTTTAGCCATGGATTTAGTGGATATGTTTAGAGAAAGTCACGACATTAAGGACTATCATGACTTTTCGCACATGTGAGGTACTTATTTTTTATGTTATATAATTTTTATCACAACCATAAATAATATTATGAGCTAGTTTGGCTATGACTCATTTAATGTTTTGTAGCTAAAAAGAAAATATTATATAGCAAAATTATCATGTCAACGTGATAGAGTCATGACTTACAAAGATTACCATGACTATTTGTATAAAACTTTGACTAATAATAGATGCCAAAATTATCTTATAAGCTCAATGATGTGTAAACAATTTATATAATGAATGACAAATATATGGGGAGAAAGACAAAGACATAAATAGGTATACAAAAAGATAGAATGACAAATAAATAGACAAGAAGATTGACAAATAGTCAAATAAAACAAACAGACATATAGACTGATAAAAGATAGATAAATAGATAGATAGTTTGGTAGATATATTAATAGTTAAATAGATTGAGTGATTGATTGATATAAAAATAGATAGACATACAGATAGATCGACAGATAAATAGATAAATATATAAGTAGATTGATATATAGATATTCATATATAAAGACATAAAGATTAAGAGATAGTTTGCCATATTGATAGACACATTAATAGATAGATTAATATAAACATTGTTATATAAATTGATATACAGATCAATAAACATATAGATAGACTGATTGATTGATTGATTGATAGATATATTGATTGATTGATTGATATATAGATAGACAAATAGATAGATAGATAGATAGATAGATAAATAGATAGATAGCTAGATAAATAGATATATAGATAAACAGATACATATGAAAATAAAAGATAAATAGATAGATAGATAGTTATAGAGATAGGTAGATAGATAGATAGACATATCAATAGCGATATAGATAGACACATATATATATACAAATATATAGTAACAAAGATAGATAGATAGATAGAATGATAAATAGACTGATATATAAAAAGATAGATACATATATAGATAGACATGTAGATAGAGAAATAGATAGACAAATAAAAAGATAGATAATTAGACAGATAGATAGGTAGATAAATGGATAGATAGATAGTTAGATAGACACATATATAAAGAAATAGATAAATATTAAGATAGACAGATTGATTGATTGATTGATTTATAAACATTTAGATTGACACATTGATATACATATTAATATATAGATTGACATATTTTAAGATAGATTGATATAAAGATTAATAGATAGATTGATATATAGATTCATAGATAAATAAATTTACAAATTAAATGATAGACAAATAGATATATAGATAGATAGATAGGCAGATAAATAAATAGATAGATACATAAATAGATAGATACATAAATAGATAGATAGATAAAAAAATTTTTTCGATATATAGATATAAAGACAGAAAGATAGATAGATAAATAGATAGGATGATAGATAAAAAGATAAATAGATATACAAATAGATAGAAATATAGACCACTATATTTATAGACAAATTGAGAGATAGAAAGAAAGATAGATTCATAGATAGACAAGCTTATAGAAAGATAGACAAATAAATAGATAGAAAGATAGTTAGATTGATAAATAGATAAACTGATAGACTAATAGACTGATATACTGATTGATAGATAGAAAGATAAACTAATAGATAGAAAATTAAATTGATAGATAGAAAGATTGATTGACATATTAAAAAAATACACAAATAGATAGATAGATAAAGAGATAGATATAAAAAAAAAATAGATAGACATATAGATACTTAGATAAATATATACTTTGAAAAATAGACAGACAAATAGCGAGATAAATAGATATACAGATAGACAGATGAACAAATAGAAAATCAGAAAAATAGACAGATAGACAAATATATATATAGACATAGAGATGGATAGATAAATAGATACCCATATAGACATATAGTCAAAAAGATAGAAAGACTAATTAATAGATAGACAGATAGATAGATATATTGACAAATATACTTATAGATAGAAAAAACAAAGAAAGATAGATAGATATATAGATAGACAGACAGATAGATAAGTAGACATATAGACAGAAAGACTAATTGATAAATAGATAGACTGAAATATAGACAAATAGTCAAAAAGATAGATAGATAGACAGATAGAGATATCAATAGATAGACAAATAGATAAATAGAAATATTCATTTATAAGAATTGAAACTATTCATTTTGTGCTAGTTTCCAAAAGAAAAGTTATCATAGGCATCATGACTCTCTGAAGAACTTCAGCAACACTAGACCATGGACACATTTATTTTTTTGCTACTCATCTCTACAACACTACTCTTTCCTTATCGCTTTGATCATGAGCCTTTTTTGATAGTTGTGTAAAAGTTTCGGGGTGTTAGAGCTTGGAACTTTTGAATTAGGAGGGGGAAGAAAGATTTGGGATTTTAGGATTTTTTCCCATGAACAACTCTATTTAAATCACTATGCATAGTCATGATTTCACATAATTTTTTTTCAAAGTCGCGACATAGGCTTATAGCCATGGTTTTGAGTCTAATATGTGTGTGTGTGTGTGGAGGGGTGTTTGTTGTGTATCAATATCAGAATAATAAATAAAAAAAAACAAAATTTATCTCACTCAACAAAAAAATAAAATTTATTTCTCACACAACAAAAAAAGAAAATTTTTTGGTTACATCCCAAGAAGTGCTACATTTCGCATCCATCATTAAATTTTTCTTCACTTCATTTATAACTTTTATAATCCATGCCCATTTTTCTATATAGTCTTTTACTTTATTTATTCTTGTATTTTAAATGTTGCCTAGCAATAATATATGAAAGAATACCTTAATGGTAGTTTCCACATAGATTATTGGTATTGAGTGCTCAAATCTTCCCTTTTTTTTTGTTTTACCCATAACATTATAATATGTTGTAGGTCATTCAATTTCTTTGGCCTTCTTCTCACCAATGACTAGATTCATTTCATCCACTAGAAGTTTGGATATAACATTTTCTTTAAGCATGCCAAAATTCGTGTCTATGTCTTATTTTCAGTTATCTCACTTGCTCTTCTTCTACTTCAATTACTCTTCTTGTCTCAATTAGCAACTTGGTAATTACAACTTCAAAAAAAGATCTAGATATTGGATAAGGACTGTCAATTACAATTTTTTCATGGCTTCCAAATTTTAGATCCACATAACTACTTATGTTCTGATAATTGAACTGATTCAAGTGATCATTATTTATGAGATAGAAATCATTACTTGGTGATAAATAACTTTCATCATATTGATATATTGGTTGTGTATGTTTATCTTCCACTCTTAAAGTTCACCTTTTTTAATTTTCTCTCTTTCTGGGTCTTGAGGTATTAGCTCACTCCTAAAACTCTGCTATGTAATTAATGATTAGTGGCTAAAATGAAGAATACAAATAAGTAACATAAGTCGAGCTATATAAACTGAGACACAAAATTAAGATATTGATATCCAAACTACTAAAATAGAATTATTATTTTTCAAGAATAATTGTCAATTAAAGTTTAATAACCAAACTAAATAATCCCTAGTAATAGTGTCCAAACTTATTATGACTTTATTAGGATACCTAATTTTTAGGATTAGATGAAATCTTAAAATCTTATTGGGCAAGAGTCTCTCATCAAACTAATCCTACAAGTATATCAGTCATATAATTAATAATGTGTACTTTTCATCTATATATTAATGTCACATGGATTGTATAGGTAGTTTGATCAACTAATTATTAGTCAACTACTATTATAGTTGAAAGGATAAGATTAGGTTTAGGTAAGATTCTTAGATTCTATGATTGGTTTATTTCATTATACATAATACTTATCTAATAGTTTGAATATTATTGTTATTGGTTATAGAATGAAGTTTAGAATCTTATAAAAATACCCTAGTTTTCTAATGGCATACAAGGTATTTATTAACTATTGGGGCCTTTCCAATGATAATCTCCTCATAACTATCCATTTGGTACTTTACCACTAAAATGATAAATCATTCCTACTCATTGGTCTTTCATAGGGTTGAGTGAAATTATGCTTCAAACCCCTAGATATTCATCTTTTCTCTCATTCCCTAAAATATTTTCAAAATTTTAACATTTTTTGATTTTATACTTGAGTGGCTTAGTCTTTTCATCTTTGTAACACAGTTGCGATTCTAGAAATAGCTATGACTTTGGTCTCTTTCTATCTTTAGAATTCTATGACATTGGGAATGTTCATGAGTATATATTTAATCTCTAGAACACAAAGTTGTGTTACTAGAATAGGTCATAGCTTTGGTCTCTCTCTTATATCATATAGTTGTGATATTGTTAATGACTATGACTACATATTTTGCCCGTGTAACACTAAGTCATGACACTGAGATGATTATGACTTATGCATTTCACATCTATAATTCAAAGTCATAATGCTAGAAATGAGAAACAACTTTACTAATTTGTTTAGAGAAAAAAGTCATGACCCAAGAAATGGTCGTGACTCAAGTATTTCTCTCTAAAACTTTTTGTAGCTAAAAATCACAATATCGAGAATAGCATTGCAGTTTTTTCATTAGATATGATGGTTTTATAATGAGAAATCATGGTGCTTGGGGTTTTCATAGCTTTTAGTACTAGTGGGATACTTGATTGCTACGACATAAAATTAATATCACAACCATAAAAAAGTATATGAGCTAGTACAACTACGACTCTTTTAAAGTTTTGTATCCAAAAAAAATATGTTGCATAAGAAAATATTTGTGTTAATGAATTAGTAGATATGTGTTGTATAAAGATTTTCATGACTAGTTGTGTAAAACTTCGACAAAGAATAGACACTAAAACTACCCTAAAGGTGAATGAGGTGTAATAAAGTCATAACCCATAGAATACTATAACTTTATATGTCTTTTCACTCCCCTCCTTCACAACAATCTATCAAGTCTTATATTTTACCTAAAAATCATTTTATTTCACTACTATCTTCATAATTCATCAAAAGCCCACAATTTAATAACATCATTCTATTTAACACATCATAAATAATTATTAAAATAACTAGTATTATTCAATATTTTGGATACCAAATAATTGCTAACTTGGGTAAATAAATTGGTTAATTCAATGTAAAGATAATATTTCTTTATGAAAATATTCATGGGACTCTCTACATGGATTAGCATGTGGGATTCATAGTAGAAGGGAAAGCATATCTTTTATACAAATTGACCAATAGCTTGTACCATCTTAAGTAATCTCCAAGGTAGTCATGTAAGAAATTTTTTTTCATTCATAGAATTCAATGACACCTGGCATATTTTTTATGACCATTGTGTATTTGTGAGTCATTAGGCAGTGATGATTGACTTATATATTTATTGTATATTAATGAAATATTGATCATTTTTCATAATAAAGCACTATTGATGTATAATCCAATGTAGATTATGAGGGAAAAGCATCATTCGAGATAGGTCTTTTAGGCATATTTATTTATCTGAAGAATGATGTATTGATGAAGCTAATGAGAGATTTTTCATAAAAAAGGTTTAGTCAGTCTCAACCCCCTTATTTAAAAATTTTTAACTAAATATCGAGTATAATCCAAGACTAACGAGTAAAGGTGAGACAAGAGTAGTGTACCCTATGTCTTAGCAATTGAAATCTTATGTATGATATGGTATGCACAAGACTAGATATAACACATGTTATTAGTGTTATCAATCATTATTTCTGGAGCACAAGTAGATAGCATTATGTGCATTAAATTTTGTGCTTCTCTAATACATTGATTCTGATATGGACTATGATTTGGATTCATGTAGAACCGCATTAGGTTATGGAATAACCTTTGGAGGAGGAGCTATATCTTAATAATCTAAGTTGCTGAAGTATGTAACACTATCAAATATTATGGTTGAGTTCCTTGCAGCTACTGAAGTTTGTAAATAATCGTTATGGATAATAAAGTTTATTGTATATTTGGTTGTATGATAGAATACGTATATTATATGGTATGTGTTTGACACTCCACATACCAAATTTTTTTTTGGGAGTTGGAGTGTATTTCATGGTGTGTTTGTACATATTTGTGCTTGTATTAGAAAGATTTTATTAACTTTATGTTTTGAGGAATTTTAATAAATATTGGTGAAATCATATCAAGTTGGGTGGATATAGTTAAACTTAGCAAAGTAAAGGCTTGTAGGGGAGAAAGAAGCAATGAAGAGTCATGATATCTCTCATATCATGACTTAATTTCACCTTCCACTATTATATCAAATAGTCGCAACATTCTTTCTTGGTCGTAACTTTACAAAACTAATTATAGTAATTTTTGTATATCATGACTCTACCACCATGTCGACACAATTTTTTTACTCTGTAATATAGTCTTTGTGGCCATGACATTGTTTAGGAGTCATGGTTACACTATCTCTAAAATAATGTAATAGTCATTGTACTATTCCATGTAGTGGCAACTAAGTGTCCCACTAATATAATTAGTCATGGCAAATTTTTAATGCTTCAACTAATTCATTACCAAGCCTTCACTAGTATTTTGATTCATAGCATTATTTCTCACTTCAACATTTCATTTTAGAGAACATTTTCTCTGGTCATAGCTCATCAACATGACTTATGCTCTAAAAAGAAATTATCAAAGTCATGGTCATTCCTTGCACCGCAACTTTAGGTTACAAAAAAGTAAATATATCAGTCATGGCTATTACCAATGTTTTGATATTTTATTTTATTGGGGAGCTAACCAAGTCATAAAATTAATTATTAATATGACTTTAGTACTCTAGAAAAGATCCAATCATACATGAAAGGCATAACCTCAAGCTAGTGTCAGGACTTTCAATTGAAAGTACCACATGAATATCTTAAAGTATTTAATTAATACTTAGAAGAATAACCTAAAAAGGAGAGGGGAATTAGATTTTGAGTCAAGAGCCATAAAGAAACCCTTGGTGGCATGATTCCAACTCCACTTATGGGCAAACTCATGGTGAATGTGGCAATATTTGATTGGGGTTTAGGTTTTGATACTTAATATAATGTGGCAATATTTGATTGGGGTTTAGGTTTTGATACTTAATATAATGTGGCAGTATTATAGTTGGGCTTGCATTGGAAACCCTTGATTTGTAGGAGATGTCTCTCAAAGCATCTCATGTGAAATTCTAATTAATATTAGGCTAAATTAATATCTAGGGTTGAGTTATATACTTATGATGTGATGAAACATTATTATTAAATGAATAATATTTGTGTTAATGTGTATTGTGGAATATTGATGGATACTGATGAGTTTAAGAACTTAGAATTAAGGCTTTTACAATATCAAAGTTTTATGTATGTCGGACATGGTAGAAGGTGATATATATGTCATGCGACTTACTCATGTGATATGATAAAAAAAGTGATAGTCCTTCTAACTTTAATGCATGGGATAAAACTATATGTGGAAACTTGAGATTGAAGTAAATTTAAATTTTGTGAATATGATGCTTATGAAGCTGAAAGAATGAATATGTTTTTAGAATATTGTATATATTCTAGAAGAACTATACTTGAGTAATGTGAGGTTTAAGTAGAATAACTAACCTATGAGTTTTATCATATATGTGAGTCATGTGTCGACCGTGATGGATGGTGATGGGTAAGTCTTATGGAACATGCAAGAGAAGGTAAACCTTATGGTGCTAGCAACCCCACAAGTCAAATTCTATTGTATGATTCTCATTGGTAAGATTTATAAGATGATGTTTATTGATTATCATGAGTATAATAATTTTGAAGCCAAAAGCACAAACATATATATTATTATGTAATCTCACATCTTTAAATATTTTACAGGTCAGAGAATAAGAGTGCATATTCAAAGTAATCATCAAGGGTAGTTAATTATTTTTTTTAAGTAGTAAATGTGTGGACACTTGACCCATGAATGGAACAATATGTTATTTCACTGGTGAAATATTGAAGGGACAACTATGAAATCATCATTGGTATTGATAATCCAAGGATGATAGCCACCTTGTATGATAAGAGGACACTTGACCAATTTCACACTAATCTATACTTTGTTTAATATTCAAACACATCATTGATCGAACAATTGAGAAGTAATATCATAATCAATAAAGTGAGCAAACCATATAGTCTAAGTATCTTTTTGAAAACTCAAGTTTATCAACCCAACTCGTGTAGTAGTTGATTTGCTATTAATTGCTCGAACTACCAACACATTTCTTATGAGATTGATATCTGGACTTACATCTATTTTATTATTTATATGACCTATATACTTTTAGAGACTCACCAAGTCTTTGCACAATTATCAAGAACTCAACTTATACTAGATATCTTTCTAAAAATTTATCTTTCATAATAGGTTAAAATACATCGATGTGTATTACCATTGGATATGAGATATATTAGATGAAAAGCTAGTTATACTTGAAAAAATACACTCAAAAAAATATTAACAATATGTTTACTGAATCATTATTATCAGCTAACTTTAATTTAAGTCACATACTAGTATGTATCTCTTCATCTAGGATAGAGAAGCAAATTTGTTAGGTTTGTCCTAGTTGGATAGATCAAATTTTATTTGGTTGTGTTCCAATTTTATTATTTTAATAGAAATATATAATTATTATTTAAAGACTACATGTTTTAATTTATAGTTATTGCTATTTTTTTTGTAGGTGTAGAGCATGATGGACCAAGAATGTGGGATGATTTCTCATGTTTTGAAATTCAAAAAATGCAAAAAATGCAAAAAGAAGGATATTTCCATGTTTTGCATGAGATACACATGGTTATTAGGCTTGGCTTATTTTTCATATCAAGTTGATGCATGAGCTAAGGAGTCATGATCATGTTCTTTAGAGTCTTGACTAAACTAAAGTTAGAAAATTTTATTGAGGGGTCATCCTATGTTATATGGAGTGGTGACTAGACTAAAGGTAGAAGATCTAGTGAGGAGTCACACCCTATCCTATGGAGTCATTCTTGTACTAAAGCTTGAATAGTTGATGGAGTTCAGAGTCATGACCTAGATCTCGGAGTTGTGACCTAGATAGAGTCCCAACCTATTGTAGGTGATTGTTACTAGAGAACTATATTTTGGAGTCATGACCTATATTATGAAGTCACAACTCATCTTAAATTGTAACATGCTCATTTGAGTCATGATATGAAATTATGATATCATGACTTAACTTAAACTATAACATGTGTTATAGTGTCATGACTAAGTTTTATAATGTCGGGACTTATTGTTATCATAAAATATTTTGTCTTGCTATAATTGAAAACTTAAGGATTCAAATCGTGACAATCTCATGTGATATCTGGACATGAATGAAGCCATGAAAGATTATTATTGTACTATATAAAGACTTATAATGAGAAACTTGTAAGTTAAAAACAATAGGCTTTTAAAAAAGAGAAGAATAGGGTTTTGTAATGCTTTTCCATAAAGCATGAATAATGTGAAAAGTCATCTTATTTGGTGCATATTTTCTTCTTCTCAACTTTTTCTCTAGTGAGAATGTATGCTTATTCTATGATATTTCTTATTTTGATATGTGTACTTTATCTGAGGGTATATTTCTCCTCCTACTCAAAGCTATAAACCAATATCAAAGAATCTCTATATTGATTTCTAGTTTGGTATTATAGGCTTTAGATACCCATGGATTTAATATTTGGTATCAAAGCTTGACTTTGGTACTATGAGTTTTATAATTTTGGTAACAAAGCCAAATGTTTGGGACTATTAAATTTATCATTTGGTATTAGAACAAAGGTTCATTCATAGAGCATAGTTTAGCACTCAGATCTGGGATTTGTTATAAGTGCTAACTAGTAAATCCAAGAATGCTGAGTATGATAATATCTAAAGTTGAGATCAAGAATTTTATGAGGAAGAGCTTCAAATTATAGAAATTCGAGATAGGCGGTTTACTTATTAATTAAGATTACTAATTTATATTCGAAGAATCAAGGCAACCACAAAAGAACAAAGAACTCATAGAAAATTTAAAGTTATGACATGAAAATATGGAGCCACAATATGAGAACATAGTATCTTAATTAAAGATCATATTATGGCATTAGCGATATGGGAATATTAATGACAAGAATATGGGGACTATATCATCAAATAGGATGGTGAAAGGAATACCAAAATGTTTGGGAGAGATTAACATTTAGTAATGATTGCTTGTACAAAAAGCAAAAATGGGAGAAATTCAAAGCCATAACCAAAAAATAAATAGTAGTACTAGATTTGATTCATATTAATCTATTTGAAGGAAAACCTCATGCATCACTTGGGATATTATTCGATACTCAAAGTACCAAGTTTTTATAATTGTTTTTGATTATTTTTATGATATGATTGTACTTAAAATGAGCATTCAATATAAAAATTTCACTAAATTATGATTGTACTAAAAATGAATAAATTTTAAGTATAAATGGTAAGCTTGGTGAAAATTTAGAATGGACAACAAGAAAAAAGTCATGATATTTCTAACATAATGACATGTTTATGTGGAGTCAAGACTTCTTATTAGTACAAGCCTATTGAGAAGTCATGAAAGCCTTTCTTGATCGTGATTCTATAAACAAGTCATTCCCTTATCTATAGAGTTGTGACTAGACTAAAGTATGAAGATCTATTGAGGAGTTTTGTATTATTATGTGGAGTTATGAATGTACTAAAGTAAGAATAGTTGTTAAGTTCAGAGTCATGACCTTTAAGGAGTTGCAACATATTGTGGGTGGTTGCAACTAGAGACGTATACTTTTGAGTAGTGACATGTATTGTTAAGTCAAAACTCATCTGAAGTTGTAACATGTATTTTAGCATTGTGATATAGAATTGTGATGTCATGACTCAAGTCATTCAACTTAAGTTGTGACGTGTGTGATGGTGTCGCGACCATGTTTTATGGTATTAATATTTAGAATTCAAATTATTGAATTTTTTTATATATTTTTTGTGATTATTGATAATGTGTAAGCATGGAAATGAGATATTTATGGATTAGTTTCAAAACTTTTTAGTTTTGTTGGTTTTGATAAATAGTCATGAAAATAATAGAATTTTAGAGGTGTTTGGCTGAGGGGTAGATTATAAAGTATCGCATAGTTCCGACATTAATTAATGACCGAAATGCTACTTAATTTATTATGATAAATATTGTATGTTATGACTCTACCAACTCGTTAATGTATTTCTTTCACTATGCAACATATTTTTGTGACTATGATATTATAATGGAGTTGTACCCATACTTATCTCATAAAATTTAAATGATTGCAGCCTTAATTTTACATCATAGCATCTAAGTACCCCACTTGTGCTAAAAGTCCAAGGTCATGTCCTAGCACCGTGACTTTATCTTTAATATAGCTAGGTAGTCTCAAGTCAGAGTCATGCCCATTTTAAAAAGTTGTAATTTTTGAGCTACATAAATTTATCAAGCAAAAATTCACGGGCCAAAGTTAAGATGATTTTTCAATGTTATGACTTTTGGATATATAAGATTATAGAAGGTATTACTCAAGTAAGGTAATTCTTCAAGGTTACGATTCTAGTCCTTAAGAGAAGGAAAAACTATGACTTTTCTGTTTTAATTATTATTCAATGACATTACATCTTTGTAGTGATGTAGCAATATGATATATGAAAGGAGTCAAGGTCAACACCATGATCATTCCTAGTACCATAGCCATAAGATAACAATAAAAGGTATTCTCAATGCTATGGCCATTTCCTAGTGTCGTGGCATATGATGATCAAGAGAGAGTAATGCCAATACCAAGCTTATTTCCCAACATTATAACCATATTATGATATGAGAGATCATTCATAATATTGTGGCTATTCACAGCATCATGGTCATATGATAAAGAAGAAATACAAACACCAAAATCATGGTCATTCCCAATACTATAATTTTATATTATAGAGATAATAGGCCCGTGTCACAGACATTTCCCAACACAATGACTTTGTGTTATAGAAAGATTTAGATATATTTTAAAGTTACTACTACTTTTTAGAGTTATGATCTCAAACTTTAGAGATGAAAGCCAAATTTGTAGTTTTCTTTCAAAAATTATGACTTCCTACTTAAAGAAATGTAGAATAATTGGAGTATAAAAGCAGAAAAGAAAAAAAAATCCAAGAGATCTATTCTTCTTCTATTTCCATACACCGAGCAAAATTCAATGTGTAGCTACCAAACCCATAGTGAATTTTGCACACCTTAGGAGCTCAATAAGCAAGCAAAAGACACAAGACATAAGCTAATCCCTACAGTTGCAAACATGATTCTCAAATCCCCTCTATATAGTAGATTCAAAAAAATATTTCAAAATAGCATGATGTCTAAGATTTATAAATATTTTTAAAGTGATATATAAATGGTATTATATTAATGAATGAGCATTAATTTATGTTGTATTATGAATATTAATGGATGAGTAATTTAATAAAACTTAAATTAAGGTTTTGACTATTAGTAGATTTGGTCGAGATTGTCATGGTATATGGTGACATGTAAACAATGAAACTCACTTATGCATATGGTATGAAGAAAGTAACAATCTTTCTGAACTTGATGTACAAGATAAACCTATATGTTAAAACTTAAAATTTGGATATATTAATTATGGTGATTATGATGCTTATGAAGCCAATATTATGAATACTCTTACATGCCAATTCATTATACACGTCTTAGAAGAAATTGTTCTTAATTGTAATTGATATTATATAAAATATTTTTCCAATAGTTTTATCTTTAGTGCGAGAGTCACATTGTTACCAATGAGAATGATGATATGAAATCCTCATGACATATGGGGTTACATTGTGATTCATAAGGTAATGATAGTCTTTTTTGAGTTGTTTTCACTCATATAATTCCTACAGGTAAAACTTGAGGGAAACATATAAAAATTGTATGGGTATGGTGCTTATGAAGTCAAAATTAAAGATGTTTATAATTCATATCAATTCTTTGTTTTCATAATACAAGAGACTGGGAATAAGAGTGTGCATATAAAAAAATCATCAAGGACAATTGAGGAGTTGCCTAAAAGGTATAATATTATGAATGACTTTTAAGCAAAGAAAATTTATTCTCTCGGTAATGACTTACCAAGGAGATAACTTTGAGGGACTACTATTTGGGATGGCCTCTAGTGATAATCACTTTTTATGCTATTAAAGTAAGGAAACATTATATAATAACCCAGCCTTCATTCTATGTCCAAATATAATAAATTGATTTAATTGAACATACATCACATAAATTAAATGAACAAATCAAAGATCTATCATTATAATCCTTATAAGACTGATATCTAAAAGACAAATCTATCTACTACATGCATAACACATATTTTTTCAAATCTTTTTTAATGAGATACTTTTACCAATTAATTTTTGGAGCACTCCCTAACCAATAAAATTAGGTAATATAACTAAGTTTCAACAAGTTTTTGGAGTTATAATTGGGGATTATTTAGTTTGATTAGTCAATATGAGTGGACATAATTATTCTTGTGTATTTTCAATATTTTAGATTGTAGTGGGTTTGATGAATCTTTTTTGAATCTAATGGCTAGTGTTATTATCTTATTTGAAAATGTGAATTGTTATATTTTGGTATTTTTCTTGTCTTTATTTTCTTGTTTTGTTATTTGTTTAGCCATAAAACCATGAATCAAAATGTTTAATCAATCATTCCACGAAAACCTAAAAAAATCCTAAAGGAGTGGCGGGAGAAGAATGAAGCAGATAAAATTTATTTTGGAAATTATGAAATAAAATTGAGCGAGAACATCTCAAACTATCAATACAAGGAGACTATTATGCTCCAAGTAGTGACTTATATCATGCACCTTATGACAACTAGAATCAATATTATTATCAACTAGAAGAGAGTTATAAGGGGTATAGATATGGAAGCCATGAAGAAATTACATTTTATGATTCTAACCTTTGTCCAAATCTTCATTCATAGTTAAGCTTTATTGAATACTAAACGAGTTGAGAAGATTCAATACTATTGTGAAAGAGAGGGAGAGACAATGACATGAGAGAGATAAAGTCATAGATTTGGTTAATATTGAAGAAAATACTACATTAAAATTTTTTTTGGCTAGTATGGAGATTATTGTGGTTGAGAATCTAGAAAAAGAAATTAAAGATATGTACACTCATTCATTTAAGTATAAAAAGATGAAATAATTGATGAAATATTTGTGGCTAATATGGAGATAGTTATGAGTTGAGAACTAAGAAAAAAAATTGAAGATACAATCTTAATCATTCAAAAGGAAGATGAAGTGAATGGTGAAATCTCTGGCTAATATGAAGATAGTGGTGATTGAGAATATAAAAAAATTGAATATATAACCTCAATCATTCAAGAAAAAAAAGGTAAAGTGAATGATAAAATTTTCGTGTTTAATACAAAGATAATTGTGGTAAAAAATCTAAAAGAATAAATTGAAGATATAGCTTCAATCATTCAAGAAGAAGATGATGAAGTGAATAATGAAATTTTGGTGGTTGATATGGAGAAAGTTATAGAGCTGAAGCATGAACAAAAAGATATAAAAGTTAAGACATTAAATAATATCAAGGCTAGGGTGAAAACAAAGAAGCAAAACTTCATCTCGACTATACTTGTGGATGAGGTCATCAAGATGATTACTTATCCAGCATCAATATTTAATTCTGAAAGTATACTAAGAGTTTTTTTTTGTGGTGCTTGATTGATGAAGTTTCTTTATTTTGAGAGTAAATATTATATATAAATAGTCACACTTAAAACCTCTACACAAAAGAATCATAGATTTAAACTAGCTGTGATTTAAAAAAAAAATTTAACTAAAAACCACGACTATTTTTCAGCACTTCGACTTTGGTATTATAAAAAGAAAAGTCCATCAATAGTTTAATACAATGTCATCATAGTTTTTTAATGTCATGACATTGGTGTTACAGAAAGAAGAACTTCATAAAAGTCATATGAAAAAATCATGGCTAAGATCAAGTGCCATGACTTTGAAGGAACAACTTGATATTATGCCGTGACCTTTCATTTATAGAGGAAAAGCAAGCCCATTGAAAAAAAAGCAAGCCCATGTGGGAAAAGCAAGCCCATAGGTGAAACGCAAGCCCGACTCATGGATGATCGATTTGAAAATTTAGATGTGAAAAATATATTTCTTCATAGTACATTAGTAAAAAAGTTGTATATGCAACAAGCTCAAGTTTGCCAATTGTAATTTTCCTATATTTATATGTCGACTTTGAAAGACTCAGCACCAGCTTAAACAAATAGCACATGCCTAATAATAATAATAATAATAATAATAATAATAATAATAATAATAATAATAATATAAATTTACTTCTCTTCATTAGGTTTATCAACTAAAAAAGTAGTACATGTTTATTTATCATACTAATGCTCTCACATTATTTTTTTGGCCTATATAGATAATGTGATTGTAACTGGAGATCATTCTCCTTTTCTACAACACTTTCTCGTTTCACTTTTGAACTGATTCAAAGTCTAAGTCATTGGGGATGTCTATGGTGTTGTGCTCTTGGTGTCAAAGTTCTTCCTACATTTTCTAGCTTGCTATTGTCTATTGCTGCAAAAAAAAAAAAACAATAAATAAATAAAAGATACCCAAGTTCTTCGTGTCCATCATTCATCTCTCACATGGCCTAACATATCTAATGCACTAGACAAGTTGATATATCATGCAAGCACCTACAGAACTTGATTGATCGGATGTTAAATGAGTGTTTCATTATCTAAAAGGAACCATGCATCATTAAAAATTTCTGCAGTCATCACTTTTACCAAAACAATTAGGCTCGAAATTACAAAGATGAAAATTAGAACATATAATTGAATTTGATGGTAATGCAGTCTGTTAAGAGTTCCAATAAACGAAAAATAAAAAATGTCATTTTATATTTAAATGAAGCTGATTGTTATTATCTGGCTCCACGTGTTGCTTAGATACTTAGAACCTACATTCTAACAAAAAAGAAAATCTGAAAACAAATGTCTATTGGCTATTGGATACTATTAGAGCAAGCTATTTATAAGTCAATCCAATTTTCCACTTCAAAAAAAAAAAAAAAAAAGACTATTGTCTACTATTTTGTCGATGATAATGCACTGGGAGGGTCTTTCGGGGCTTTTCATATTTTGTCAGAGATTCAATTGATTGACACCAATATAATGTCATTGTGCTCTTTCAAGTTTTTTTTTTTTTGTTTGGCTGCTGCATCTCAAGATCATAAACTAGAATGGGAGTAGCAACTCTGCTAGGGGGGCCAATGACAAGGGTAACAATTTGATCCATCTGAATTCAAACATGCATAATTTGAATTAATATAGTTCCTTGCAAATGATTATTTATACCCAAGTTTCAAATTCATCTCCAACCATTGTATGTGTATGATATGCTGCCACCAATCCATTTTCTTCATTGGTGATTCTCAAAAAAAAAAAAAAAAACAAAGAATGAAGTTGGTGATTTTGTATGGATTATCACATTTTTAAGATAACAATTCATTTGAAATTCTGTATCAACCACACACACACACACGCCACACGCACCACACACCACCCCACACACACTACATAAACAACTATCGCATCACACATGACACAAATTAGCTCATTCATTACAAATTGAAAAATACTCTGCAAAAATGATATATGAGTATCAATTTCCTACGAGAAAAAACTAAATTTTCTAGGAATATAGAAAAATCACTAAAAAACTAGAACAATTCTTGAAAAAAAATTACAAAAACAAATGCTTGAATAAGTTGTGCCCGAAAGAACATAACGCACATAACCATAAACACATTCTACCAGAATTTTAGCCTAAATCCATAAAAAAATGTGGTTCCAGAAAGAAATGATAACACATATCCATAAACAAGCATGATCAATAGGGCAGAGATGGAAGAGGAATTGATGGTGTTGACGGAGATGTTAATCAGCCCAGTCAGCATGTTTGCCTGAAACAAACACAAACTCAAGGAAGGACCAATAATCATATTAAGTTTATAAATAAATCTATTGAAACAGGCATTCTGCGTAATATAAATACATGTGTGTG
This sequence comes from Sapria himalayana, assembly GCA_029783825.1. Taxonomy (NCBI): domain Eukaryota; kingdom Viridiplantae; phylum Streptophyta; class Magnoliopsida; order Malpighiales; family Rafflesiaceae; genus Sapria; species Sapria himalayana. The sequence continues at coordinate 826,415 of JAREIK010001563.1, read as the reverse complement.
TGTGTACATACATCTGTGTGTATGCTGTATAGTCACACACACAGACATGATGTATGTGTGTGCATGTGTCTATATATATACTATATAGATTAATGTGCCTAATAAATTCAATATTTAAGATTCATGTTGGTCAGCTCACCAAAAGAAATGTGCCTAATAAATTATGGTTGGTTGCTTCTTCCAGCGCTGAGATTTTGATTCCAGGGATACAATCAGAGAGCATAAATATTGCTAGAGTCTGAGCAACAACAAAAAATGTAAACAAATAAATTTCAAGTATTGGAAGAAAACCAAATTTGGGGGGGCACTTGGTGAATATTATTGATATTCTCCACAGGTTTAAAGAAAACCCAACAAAAAATATATATATACATATGGTGCGTGTGTGTGGGTGTCTCGTGTCTGTGTGTGTATAACAAATAACAAAAAAATAAATAAAAATAATTTATGCAACCCTATCAGATTGGGGCACTTCCAAAAAATAAGTATGAACAAAATAAAAAATTTAAAAAAAATATTAATCTTTCTTATTGTCAATATATAATATTATTGATATTTTCCCGAATAAAAGAATAAATAATCTTTATATATATATTATTTATTCATGAAACACTACATAAAAAATTATGTGAATCATCGCTCAAATTCACAATAAAAAAAATAAAGAAAAAAAAATAAAGACACTCAAAAGTTTATCACAATTAACCATATCAATAACTTTATATTCACTATGCCAACAATATGATAATCCGATTGGAAAATGAGTAAAACCATCCAATCACGGAGACCCAATTTTGATCCTCGGGGATGTCAAATACATGACACATGATATATTTTCCAAATACACTACCCATTTTATATAGACGGCGGCCTTACTTGCTCCAACCCCGGGACTCCAAGACTCATATAAGAGGAGACAAAAAATAATATGAAATGAGTTGGAGGAGAGAATAAAATGAGGAACAAAATAAGTTTTATATTTAATATTAGCAACAACATTGTAGTTCGGTTGAAGAAATATTGAGTTCACGCTTTCATTGAGATTATGAGTTCGATCCCTACGACATATCATCAATTTTTATGACAAAAAAATCATATCTCATAGAATACAAGTGGATTACCCAAGGCCCACTGATATCACCCAATTAAAAAAAATTACTTTTATACTATATATTTACACTAAGGGCTCGTTTGATAAAACTGAAAAGATTAAATGCTGAAAAATAAGTGCTAAAAAATTAAATGCTAAATTTTATAAGTATTAAATTTGTATTGAAAAACTATTTGATAAATGACTAAAAATTGAATGTTGAAAATATTAATTTTGTTTAATAACTTTAAATACAATATGATAAAAATAATATAATTTACATATTTACTCTTATTATTATTGTATTACATATTATCTAACATAAATAGAATTTATAATAATTTTTTTCACTATAATTATTAATTATTATAAAAAATAAAATCGCTAAAAATATATCCATAAATAAATCATAAATTCAAAAAAAATAAAAATATTTAAAAAAAACTAATAAAATCTAAACTCTTTAAAACTATCCAAATTTTTTATATAAAAATAAAAATTAATGAATAACTAATTGATTTATTATTTTCTCTCTTATAAATTATAACAAAAGAGTTAGGGTTAGGATTTGTGATGGCGGAAACAAGGAGGAAAAGACAGATTTACAAACTGAACTGTAGCGTGAATGAGAAAATGAAAATGAAAAAAAAAAGGACAAAATAGTAACATTTAAAAAAGTTGCTAAAAATTTTCAGTATTCAACATTAAGTAGGTCTTTACCTACTTAAATTTTTAACATATTTCACTTAAAATTTTAATTAATCAGCTTCAACGTTTTTTATCAAACGCATTTAAAATTTTAAACCATTACAAATTTTAATTCTAAGTCGGCTGAATTTTTAAAATACGTTATCAAACAGCACATAAATCTAAAACTAATAATCTATTTCTAGCTTTTCTAGGAGTCAAGATTATTTCATTGAATAATATAAAATCTTGTAGAAGATTTTTCCTTGACAATAAGTGATAACAAATTTGCAACGCCAATAAACCACACCTACCAATTCACAAACATCCAAACAAAAATCATTGCATAATAAAATATCAGACTAGGCTACATTGATGTATTCGTTATGGATGATCTACATGTATGGAAGTATAACTCAAGTATTGGCATACAGACTAGTTGATTAGGATTTCATGAATCATTATGCAAGTTAGACATAAGTATGCGAAAGGAATAATATGGTGACAGACATATTGAAAGACCAGTCTACATTGAGGAGTTTATATAATCAAATTCACAATACTTTATATTGATATTTATTGGATGAGTGGTACACTACTTTGCAACTCATATTCTCAGTAAAAATATATTTTTAATTTTCTCAAATTTATCATAAGATAATTTAGACATCTATCACAACATCTAGATCAAATAAAATTAGAACGAACAACCATACTATTATAATTTTTTTTACCACACAATGATAGTAAAAAAGTTAATAAGTGTGCTAGAGAGAGAGAGAGAGCCAATACTGATATATATATTTTTTTTTGTGGAAGGATGATATACACTCGAGAGAAATGTTGGATATTACATCCTCAATTATGAAAGATATTTAGGATTCAAATATTAAACACCAAGCTATTGAATGCCCTCCAGTTGACTTTTCTATGTGGACACCTATTAGCGTTGATATGCCTATTCAGCGGAGTGATCCATACTTATTTTATTGAGCATAATTAGCTCAAGCTGAGTCACTTTTATGTCTACGATTCTTTTCTTTTCACCATTCTACAAGGAGGTTTTGGGTCACATCACAAATTCATGAGAAAAACTCATGTTATGGGCGATCACTCTTTTTACATATTCTGTGGAATGACCAAAGAATTGAGTAGAATGTTTAGTCATTTATTTTGACATCCATTCTTTTATCCTAGAATTTCATCATAATTTATTTGTATTCATTTGATTTACTAAACAATTATATTATGATCTTTTTTCTTCTGATATTTATATGAATGATCGAAGGACCAATATCGCTTGAGTTTTAGCTAGATGAATTCTATCAATTTCTCCCCGTTCATAAGAATCACTCTAGGTGCTTAGCTATCATTAATCAATTAATTATATATTCTCAACTTTGAAATTTATTATTAGATAAAATAAAGATTTATGAGGTAAATATCAATAAGATAACTTCTATTGACTATGAGACATTCAAATTAAAAAATATAATAAAACTTTTTTTCAGCATATCAAGAAAATATTAAGAGATCTTTATTATATCTAAATTCTAATTCACTTAGTCATATAAGACTATGTAGGGTATCACTCATTATATTATGATATATTTTATTATATTTGATGATGAATATATTATATATACATAATTATTACTTTTTAAATTAATCTCAAATTTTATTCATATTTATAAAAATTTATACATAAATAAAAACACTATAATTATTACATTAAAATATTAAGGAGTGATAATAACTTAGAATTCACTTCTCCATAATTTGTTTTTCTTTTTGAAAAATATAAGATATTTGATATTTCACAAAATATCATGTACTGAATATTATTTATAAGAGATATTAATAATTAATTTTCTAATTAACTAAAAATTATTTTATCTTCTTAGGCCATAATCAATACTAGCTTTTTGATATATGAGATAAACTATTTCATCTTATATCCAAGATTTTTTTTGTATACTTTTTTTACTCAGAATACTAAATTAAATATATAAAAAATGATTGACCAAGTCGCTAATATTTTTTTTTATATTCTTGTATTTGAAAATATATATTTATTACTCATCATAAATTATAATGATTATTAAAAGTATATAATATGATATTTAAAAAAAAAAACAAGTTAATTTTTAAGGACTTTATTGAAGAGAACACACCTTCATACAATATAGTAATATGATCATTTCCTTTCCTAGTTATTCCTTATAGACCAACAATTTTTATTCTTACAACTAACATAATTAGCACAACTAATTATGAGAGGAGTAAAACAATGAGAGAAAGATTGGGGACTTCAATGATCCCAATCTAAAGATGCACTTGAGGGGTTTCCCAGTGCTAACATTGTCTTTCACGGATAAATCTCTATTAGATCCCTATAAATAAAGGTTTTGAGGATCTTTTGCGCAACTAGCTTTATGATACCAAACTACAAATCATGAAGATGATTAGGGAGATTGTAAATGTTTAGTGATATTTTATTTATTACAAACTAGAACTCATATTATGAATATCTTTATTAAAATGCTCATAGGACTGCAAATATATTTCCTATCTATCAAACTAAATATTTATGATATATACACATTTGCTTGATGGAGTGTTGATGTTCAATATTATTTTATTATTTATTTTCGATTTTACTTTGCAAAGGAGGACCAGACTTATTGAATGTCGCAACCATAGTACTTACCATGTTGGGTAAGAGTAAGACAACTTTTTAATGGTGAGCTTGGATCGCCCAGCCCAATCTACACCTCTAAAAAACATAAACTTATTGTATATGTCCTTTCTGTGAATTTAAGAGCCCAACTAGAATCTAAATATAATTATATCCGACAATACTTACAATGTCTAAATGTAATCTCATATTATAAAATTTTTTTTTTAACATATCTAAAATCCTAAGTATTGCATCTATATGTATATGATCTGAAAATTTTAAAAAATAATTAATTATACTAATAATATAGATAATATTTTATCTAATTACTATTAGATAATTTATTTTTTCTATGATCAACTTGAATCGAATAGAGTCAACTGATAAATCATCCTATGTAGATAAATCTACACTTGAATTAAGTAGAGAATCAACTAGTACACATCCCAATATACCGAGATCAAATAAAATATTTAAGAGAATTTATATGTTGATACATCAAAACAAAAAAAATTAATAAAACATTTTAAAAAAATTTTAAAAAAAATTAAATCAAAATACAAAATAATTGTGTTTGGTACACCAAAAATCAAGCAACCCGACTTGGTCCCAAACTGACAAATAAATGAATAAAAAAATTTAAAAATTAGTTATTAATATGACACATGCATCAACTATGAAAGGTAAAATTGAGATTCAAAAACACAACCTTTATGATAAAAAACGTTCCTCTACCATCTAGCTACACGCAACAAATCAAAAATATATCAAAAATATTTATATATACATAAATACATTCTATGTATTTATATATATTTAAACATTAACATATAAATATTTTAACATATATATATATAACATAAATATATATAAATATATAAACGTAAACATAAATAAATAAATATGTTTATATTTATACATTGGATGTATAGGTGTTAAACGGGTCGGGCCAGATCAGGCTACCCAGACGCCTGGCAAGACACGATACAGTGCCATGCCCGGGCTCGTGCCAAGCGTACCCTCAGCACGAGTCGTGCAGTGCTAGGCCAAAGGTTTTTGGCCCATGTGTCGTGCCAGGCACGGCAAGGGTGCCTGACATGTGAGTACGGTACGCCAGCCCAACCACCGAACCATGCCTAACGGGCGAAGATGACATGGCAGTATTTTTGCCAAACCCCTAATTAATTAAAAATTTAATTGACCTGACCCAAACAAGTCTGACCCGGATGAATTCCAAGTCACAGGATGGTGTCAAGTCGGCCCTCTAAAAAAACATGTCGTGTCAGGCACGACATTGTACTATAGCATGTCGTCTAGACAAGACATGGTGCTGTAGCGTGTCGTGCCAGGCACGACATGATATTATAGCAGGTCGTGCAAGGCACGGCACGCTAGCCCGATTGAGCATGAAAAAATTAGGTCAAGCCGGGCCAGCCCGGCCCGTTTGACACCTCTAATTGGATGCATAAATATAAGTAATATGTTTTGATCAATCTATTGGATGCATATATATCACTTATCATGTGGTCTCTAATGAATAAGTTTTTTACTTTCACTCTAATTTTCAATATTCATCTCTAACCTCTAGTCCCTTCATTTCTACTTTTCCATTTTCTTCATCTCTCCAAGCACTATGATTTCCTTCATCTCTTTCTTTTTTTTGCTCTTATATTATCTTTCTCGTTTACCTCTCTATTAATAAATACAGCAACCCTTTATGAGAATATCAAATCACCAATTATAAATGATCAATCCTGGAGACTCGATCCAAATATGATATCTCTAAACCAAAATTATCATTGAATGAACTAATAAGCAATCAAACTGAACCTACTAACTTCACACAGGCAACAACTCTCACAAAATAGAAACATGCAATGCTTCAAGAATTTTAGGCTCTTAAGCTATAATTGAGTATACAATTTTAAATGCAAACAAGATGGTCACATCGAACGCCATAAAACTCACTTAGTAGCTAAGGGTTACCATCAAACAACTGGGTTTGACTATCATGAAACATTTATGCTAGTTATCAAGCCAACCACTATACATATCTCGACTCTAGAAGTGTCGAGTGGGCCAATCAGTCCGAGCACGACATGAGGCATGGTCTAACGAAGTCGTGTTTGGCCTGGCACGACACGATCCGAAACCATGCATGGACTAGCATGGCACAATCCAAAATCATGTCTAGACTTGGGTAGTGTCGGCCCGAGACACGGCTTGTGTCGTGCTGGGCCAGAGGCTGTCATGCCTCTTGCCGAGCCAAGCACGACACACGTGCCTAGCTCATTGGCACGGTCCACCAGCATGATAATCATGACCCAAGATAGTGGACCGGAAAGATTGCATTATCCACTTAGCCTATGGCCGCCTTGCTCGGACCCATTTTTTATAAAAAAAAATTGATAAATATATTTTTTAAATAAATATACCACGTACATGTGAATTTTTTTAAAGAAGCCCGCCACATGAATGTGACGGATCATTTAGGCCTCCACAAGTTAGACATTAGCATGGACCAAGAAAAAATATACTATAAACTTTTATATTTTTTTAGAAAATATAATCTCATATAAAAAATGAGAGTTATTCCAAAATCAAATATAGAGATAAAATTCATAACAAAGATTATAATTACCTGGGAAATATTTTAAATCAAACTAGATGTGTCAAACAGGTCATGCCAAACCGATATGACCCATTTTTAGTGGTCACTCCGGCCACCATGTTGTGCCTGGCACGGCACTACTCAAAAAAGGGCTGGCCTGCACGGCCAGATCAACCCTAAATTTGCCGAATTTGGGCCAATTCATGCCAGGCCTAATGGGTTTCGTGCCGGGCCAAGCTAGACCTTGTGGGGTTTGTGTTGGGTTGTGTTGGGTGGTGATGGGACGTACCGTTTCGGCCTGTTCAAAATTGGGTCATCCCGAATTTCAAATATATTTTAAATTTTATATTTTAATGCTAAATTAATTAATTATTTAATTAAATTAAACAACAAAAAAATAAATTTACAATCACAAGTTATAACTTACAACTCAAAAAATAATATAATATAAATATTATAAATTTTAATCATTTTATTTTCGAAACGTAATATAAATATAAATTACAAAAAAACAAAATCAAAAGACAAAATCAATGCATCAAAGATCAATATAAATCCTATAAATATCTGAATAAATAAAAAACAAAATAACAATGAAAACAACAAATTTAAATAACAAAAATCAATTAAAAAAGATAATCCAAAAATAATAAATCCCGTAAGCATGTGATGATATCATTAGCGGTAAGTCATAAGTAGTATGTTCAAACTAAGTCATCATCAAAGTCATACGAATCATCATTAGTCACCAACTCATCTGCTCTTGTTGTAGTTGCAATATGATCTTAGATGCTCAAGTTTGAATCTTCTCAATTCTTCATGCATACTAATACATTAACAATATCTAATCATAATCTCTATCTCTAATCTGAAATCATATTCACTATAATAGAAAAATAAACTCCAATGATGCGCTCGACACTGAAATAATAGATTCCGTGTCATTTTAGACAACACATGATAAATGAACTCATATGATTTATATCACTATAAAATATCATAGTTCTTACTATCAATATATGATAAAACTGAGCAGTAATCAGTATCTAAGTACCGAGATAACTCGCTCCTATTTGAAGGTCCACCTCATCATTTTTCACTAGCTAACTGAATGAAAAAATTATCATCTCTGAATATAATATCCATGTTCATACTTGGAGCCTAATAACTACTACCATCATACCTAGTATCATAGTATATAAATAGCTCAATTAACTTATCATTAATGAACTCTTTAGATTGGTGTTCCTAGTTCAAACACGATGATATGTATGTCAAATAGTTATCTATCCTTTCGACCTTAGCCCTAGAGTACATGCAAATAACAAAATAATAAAGAGATAAAATAATGAAGCAGTACTTTAAATACTTGATTTTCATCTCAAGAGTCATATCACTTAATGTCGGGTCTTCTCTAAATTTCATAAACATTCTATTAATATTGCAAATATATCTAAGTAAAATGCAAGTCGTGAAAATATAAACTGACAAAAATATGTTCATTATATCATAAAAAATTTTCAAGAATTTTATAAATAAAAAATTTATAGCTTAGACATTATCATCAATAATAAATTCATTACTCCTACTATTGACATAGTCAGATATCACGTATTCGTATCCAACACATGACTCAAATATAAAATATGTGTACATCGATATCTGACATCCAATTGAAATCTCTTCTTCTTTAAATTCACTGACAAACAAAAATTACCAAACTCTTATTGTCTGGGAGACAAAAAAATTTTAGTGATTTATATATCTTTTCTAAAGAGAATAAAATATTATTCATCCGTATTTGTACTATGAGATTAATGATATGACACATGTATCTAATATGAAAAATTTCTCATAATGACCTATTTCTAGTAGTCTTAACAAACATGTTAATGACTACTTCATTATTAGATATGTTATCAAATATAATATTATATATTTTATTTTGAATATATATTTCTTTAAAAATTTTTATCATGCACTCATAAATAGTCGGGTTATGATGAGTATAGAAAAACTCTAGGAATCATAATATTTTTTTTATTTAGTGTCCATTTAAAATCTACATAGTAGACATTGAGGCTTGCATAAAATATATCATCACAACTAATCAAGATATTAGATGTCTTGAATACCACACCAATATATTCACTAAATTTATTGATTATTATTTATTTTTTTAAGTTATAGTATTTTAGTATGTCGTTCCTAGATGTAGACTTAGGAATTCTACAATATGCAAGCTAAAAATAAGTCTGTTTAACAATGACTATTCTTTGATCCTCCAAAAATATAATCGAAAGACTCATCGTAATGATCAATATAATCATGTTTTTCCACTCTAACTCGTTGTGGTATATAAAAGGGGTCAACATTGAGATTGAACTAAATCCAACCTCAAAACTCTCACCACTTAGTTAGATTTGCCTAAGATCTTATACACCATATTTTTTAAAGTATTATTCAGCATTCCTCTTAAGATACGTAGTCATACTTAAACTCCTACAAATTAATATTTTTTTAAAATATTATATTATATCGATTCTTCATCAGTAAAAAATGATATTTTTATTTTGTATAATATTAAAATGAGTTTAAATTATTAATTCTTCTAAATTTTTATTTTTTAAATATTTAGGTTGAGGCAAGATGAGAAAATAAAATTTCAACAGTATTGAATCTTTCAGTAGGATTATCGTTATCTATATTAAAATTTTTATGTATATGGTAATATTAATTTCGTTATCATCTTAAAAATTACTATTTATCAATTTTAATTTTTATAAGTTTATTAATTATATTTTAAATTATATTTTTTAAATTAAATATTAATCTATATTAAGCTATTAACTAAAATAAAAATAAAAAAACTAAACAAAATTTAAAAATTAATACAAGTATAAAATCTCATCTGTTTGACGATGTAAGATATCTAATAACTAATATTCACACCGTAATCCACACCCGAGTCCCAAAAAAAGAGAGAAAAAAAGATAATACAAGAAAGAGAGAGAGTGAGAAAGAGGGATAGAGAATAATATAATGAATAAAATTTAAAATACATTAAAAGAATAAGAGGAGATATATAAATATATATATATATATATATAGATTTCAAAAAAATAATTTAAAAAAATTATTATTTTTGATTTATTAATGATTTTTTTTGGGCAGAATCTCGACAGCTATCAGATTTTTGCCCCTAGTCATTGGGGCTAAATCCAATAGCTGAAGATGCTATTTTTTTGAATTTTTTTTGATCGTTGGGTCTATTCGCTCAACGGTTCTAGAAGCTTCAAATTATGGGCTTGAGCTCGGGCTGAGTTCGACGTTCAAAAAATCAAGTTCAGACTGTGCCCGAACATTGGCATGAGATTTGTGGCATAGTTCAGGTCGTGCTGATGAACCATGTCTTCTGGCTAGGCAACCAAGTCATACTTGGCCCAGCACGAGGCTTGGCCGAGCTCGGCACGGCATGAACCATGCCGAGAGCTAGCCCAGCACAGGCCCAAGCACAATTTTGGGCTGTGTTGTGACGGTTCAGGCACAACTCAATTGGGTTGTGTCTTGGGCCAGATCTGGACTGTGCTCGGGCCAGGTCAAGGCTGTCCAGCTCACTTGACACCTCTAAATCAAACACATTTTCAAGGAAATTGGGTATCTACTTAATTCTCTTAGTACTTTTTATTATAAAATTAGATAATAAGACATAACTTATAATCTAAGATTTTATGAATAAATAAAATACATTAAATATAATACTTAAAGAGCTTAAAAAAACAAGAAATAATATGATAATAACTTATATTTATACAATAATTTAATCAGCAAAAATCAAGATGAAGACCTTAAAGAAATCACAACTCACCTTTTATTTTCATCTAACTTAATTTTCTTTTTTTTATGCATCAGCTTAAGGGATAATGTTGTAGTTTACAAGTTTTATTTTGTTTTTTATTTTATTTTTTATTTTATTCTTTATTTTATTTTTAATTTTAATTTATTTTTTAATTTATTTTATTTTTTATTTTATTCTTTATCTTATTCTTTATTTTATTTTTAATTTTATTTTATTTTTTAATTTATTTTATTTTTTATTTTATTTTTTATTTTTTATTTTATTTTTTATTTAATTTTATTTTATATTTTTGCATTATGGATGGGAGTACCCAGCTTATGGACTGCCCCCAATCCCACGGGCTCATTATTCAAGGGTCTCTCGTATACATTTTATATTGAGTTTTCATCTGATATGTTTTTTAGCATTATTATTTTGTACAATTAACAAAAATAAGGTGGATAATACCTGAAGATTCTGAGCAATGACGAGACTGACATAAGACATGTTGCACTGCAAAAAAAAAAAAAAACTTTTTACTGCTCATCAAATACTCAAGCCCAGCCTAGCTTCAAGTGATCAGGCTGGTCGACCTTTTTGCAGCTGAGGAAGGAACCTAGGATGGCACAACCACTCCAAATTGACCTATCACTTACTTCAGATAGTGCTGGGTCAAGATGTGCTTTGTGACATCATTTTTTTTCTTTTGTTAAATACTCAGGCTTGAGCAGGCTAATCCAGCCCAAATCCCAATTTCAAAGAATCGGACTATGCTGGGCTGCTCGATGCATTTTGCTGGGCGGCCAGGTCTAGCATGGCCAGGATGAAGTAAGCAGCCCAAATTGCCACTTAACTCCTACCATGCTTGTAATATCAAAAATATATTTAGTAAAACATAAACAAAGGTAAAAAGAAAAACTCTTACCACCCTACGGGAAACTCTTTCTACATGCTTATCCAACAGCACAGTCATTAACCTGCGCAATAAGATTCACAAGTGAAAGAAGGTTCCCTTCGTAGGCAACATCACTTATAAAAATGGCCACACAGAAAATAACCAAAATATAATAGAGAGAAAGGAGACTCTGATCCTTGCTACTTTATTGCTTTCCATTCTGATAGAATTACTGCTGTAAAATAAACAGTAACCTAAATGAACACCCACAAGATACATTCCCCAGTACCCTACAATGATAAAGAATTGATGAGAACAGACAAATAGTGACAAAGAAAAAAAGAGGGAGGAACAACTTACCAGAAAAAAAATTAAATTAATTTTCAAAATTTGAGACATTTGTTTTATTTAAACCACCAAAAAAAATATTGTCATATCAATCATGAAATGATAATAACAACAATAATAATAAATATCATATCTAGTGGAAATAAATCTCATTTTAATGCGGAATATGAAAAAGATAAAAATCTCGATAATCTTACCCTTGAAAGTTTGTGAAACTCGGACCTACTACTCTTGGTTGAAGTACTTATTATCGTACTAAGGCATAATATCTAACATATGCATACAATACATGTACCTGTAAAGTAATTAATTATCCTGATATTATTCTCACATAAATATATTTAACTACATAGTTATTATTGAATTAAATAAAAAAATGATGATGATAATAATAATTCCTTAGAAAATATTCTCTTGAATTTTAATAATTTTTTTGATATTAAATCAAATCAATTAAATCTTATCATAACCTATGTTGCACGGACACGAATACGGACACGCGGATACGACACGGCAGGATACGGGGACACGGAAAATTTCAAAAAACTAGGATACGGATACGGCTATGACACGACATGAAAAAAAAATTAAATATAAATATCATCAACATCTTGAATATTTTCTTGATTACTTGAAGGCTCAGAATTACAACTCATTTTATTATATAATTCTGCATGAAAAAAAATTATGCATTTTAAATAATCTATATTAATTCAAAATTAATTTAATCTTATTTTTTTTTCTCCATCAATAATTTATTATATTTTTCATTATATTTTTATTATTTTCATAAAACAATAATTTATTTAAAATAAATTATATAACAAAAACTATTATACTTACATATTATATATTACTAAATATTACATAATACATACTAACAAGAGTATTCATATTTAAATATTCCATATTTTAATATTGCATATTTATTATTATTCTTAAAATTATGTATTTAAAATTAAAATAAATTATTTATTTATTATATTTTGTATATATATTAAACAAACAATAATAATTAAAATATAAAAAATATATATTTAAGCCCTCTAACTCCTGCCCTCTCCCGTTACAGCTTCTAACTCTAACATATATTTTAAATACCGTATTTTAAAATAATTTAAAATTCTGTTTTTTAAAATAATTTAAAATAAAATTAAACCTCTAACACCCTCCCCCTCCCCCTCCCCCGTACAGAAACTTCCCCCCCTCCCGAAATCCCCTCCCCCCTCCCTCCCGAAAATCCCTCCCGAAACCCCCCCACCGAACCCCCCTCCTGATTTTCGATTTTCGATTTTCGAACTCTCCCCCTCTCGATTTTTGATTTTCGAACTCTCCACCTCCCGATTTTTGATTTTCGAACTCTCCCCCTCTTGATACAGATTTAAATCCTTACCTTAGGTATAGTCGGCGGCTCGGCGGCGTGCTCCTCACTGTCGGCGGTGTGCTCCTCAACGCGTTGGTAGGTAAAGACGCGTCGGGAGGTAAATGACTGTTTCCGGAAAACTCGTCGGATACGTCTCCGACGCGTATCCGATACGCCACGTGGCGTATCTCATACGGATTTGTGTTCGATACGCCACGTGGCGTATCGGACACGCATCCGATGCGTGTCCTACCCGTGTCCGCGTGTCCAGGTGTCCGACAGGCGGACACGGCGCTTCCAAACCGTATCCGTGCAACACAGATCATAACTATTTGGGATATATCAAATTTCTTGCAATCTAACAATGCATAATAGTACATATGAGTGAAGAATGAAATTCACTTCACTACAAGTATACATATCCTCAAGATATGATTTGGTAAATCATCCAAAACCCATAATTTTGGTTAAAATAATAACTTGTACGAACCAATTGTTTGCTGTTTTAAAATTTTTTTCTAACCTCCCCTCAATCCCCCCTTACCAATCCCAAGGTAGATGTATATTATAAACTTTCACACTTGTTAATCGTTTCAGTAGTAATCACGACCAAACACATGTAACTTTAGAATTCTTATGAGATCTAATACATTAGTAATAGTTTAAAGGCATCTGCCAATTACATTTACAAATTATTCATACCAGGTATGCTATAAATCCCTTCTTTATTTTTGCTTATGACATCTGATCCTCTCTTTTCAGAAATCAAATACATATTTAGACCACAGAGCAACCAATATTGGTATCCTGAAAACAAAAATCTAAATAGTTGTCAAGATTTCTTTCAAATGATTTTTCCAGCAAAATAAAAAACTTTGTTTAGCTAAAAAAATACCGACTAGAACCACAGAACCAAGAATTCCTGAGTATTTGGGTGGTACATTTAAAAGGGAAGCAAGAAATGTCACTGCAGCAAGCGTAAAAAAGAAGTTCCAGTGGACTCCATATTCTCCAACATGAAGCTGCACAAAAAGAAATGGAATTAAGAGAATACATAATAAAGTTCCAGTGGGCTTTATACAAAATTAGAAGCAAGGATTAAACAATCCTCAATCGATGCCCAAACAACCAAAAAAAAACCCCCCTACTAGAAAAATGCCAACAACCAAAAAAGAAAAAATGAGAACCGCAGACACTGTGCTCAAGGCTTCTGATACACAATGTTTGAGAAACATACTTGCTGCATTTTAAAACTTTGTAAAATGCTGAATTTTCATTAAGACCATAGTTATTAAAGGCGCCCCTAGGGCCCAGGCTCCACCAGACCTTATCGGTATCAAACGAGTCGTGCCGGCACGGCCCTTTTTTGCTAGGCACGTCCATACCATCGTACCAGGGATAGCACAGGAATCATCTAGCCGGCCCAGCAATGCACGGGGGCATGAGAGAGTATAGAGCCGTGACATACCTTCCCTACAGAACTTATGTGACCAATGGGATTTGACCCGTGAACCTTAGCCAATCCCGGTCACAAGGAGGCCAGGCCGGTGGACCGTACCTCCGGGTCAAGCACATAGGTCGTACCTAACCTAACATGAGACCATGGGGCAGCACGGCATAGGACCAAGCATGCTTATGAACCGTGCCATGTCGGGTCAGGCACATCTGAATTGAGTTGTGTCGTGGGCCATGCATGGGCCTCTTGGCCTGGTTGACACCTCTGCCAGACCTATGCAAAAGAATCTCATCTCACCTCACCTCAGTCACTCCCCATACCGACACAAAAATATTATTCCTAAAGTCTCCCCCCACAAATCAATTGAATGAACACAATTTGATTATATCATTAATAAAAGAAAAAATATAATATACGGGCACTCCTATACCACCTAATCTCTAATAATCATGCATTATAAATGACATGCAATAAAATATAATATACGTGAATAATTATTTGAAGGTATTTATTTGACTAGAATTTAACAAATTATAAATCTAACAAATCAACAAATGACAAAGAACCTGATAATCTAAGGTTCTTGTAGAAAGGAAACGAGCAAAACCAAAGAATAACAGCGGACTTGTAGATTTAATTGCAGACTTGAAATTCCTACATAAAACGAACAAGAGAAAGTAAACAGGAAGAATTCACCATTGGTAGAGACATGTCAAGATAAAATGGAAGAGACAAAAACATGAATCATTTAAGCTATTAAGTAAAAAATATTCCACATATCTCAGAGTTTAATTGATTTTATGAGAAGTAATTTGATAGCTAATATGGAGTTTTGGACCCAAAATTTATGAAAATTATTTAATTGACTGAAAGATCTGATTTGGAACATTTTTGGATTATTTTTTTACTTAGGTTTACCTAGAGGTGTCCAACGGGGAATGCTGGACAAGCACAGCCATGCTTTTGCAGGCCCAACCATGCTGCCATGCTGCCATGCTGGGCCAGGCATGGCATGGTTACTGCACCATGTCGTGCCTGTCCCGGCATTGTTTTTTTCAGGCCAGGCCCGACTAGCACGGCCAATTTTTTGTCCATGCCGGGTCAGGCCCGTACCGGCCGGTTCTAAAAAAATTTTAAATTTTTTTTTTTATTATTTGTTTAATGTTTATAATATTTATGTAATTATAAAAAATAAATTAGATAATGTTTAAAAATATTTAAATTATAAATTATAATATTCGAATAGTTATAAAATTTATTTTTTTATATTATTATTTTAATTATGTATTAATTAGAGTATAATTTATTAGAATTATATTTTAAAATTTTTAATGAAATTCTTAAACAAAAAAAAATAAAATAAACATAAAATTTATTTAACATAAAAAAAAAAGGTACACTCACAAGGCCAAGTGTCAAACGATCAAACCAAAATAAATATAATATTATCAAAAATAAGTATAAAACATCGAACTCAAAATTCAGAGTCAAACACAAGTGAACAACTCATAAGCAAAAACATAACTGTAACATAAGTATCATTGTTGGCGTATCGCAATCACACAATCATCAACCATCAAGCATCAAGTTACAACCTCATCAATCATCCATCGGCATATCATTATCATCATCATCTTCAATATCAATATCACTATCACTATCACTATCATATGAATTATTATATGTAATCAACTCATCCATTTTTGTTACAGTCCCAGTCCCAACACGATCTTGGATGTTAAACCTCAAATCCTTCTAATCCTTCATGCATGCTAAAGCCTTAATAATATCTTGACGTAATTTTGATTTCCTATCCGAAATCATATTCACAATAACAAAAAAAATAGACTCTAATATTACGCTCGACACTGGAGGAATCAATAGATCATGTACTATCTTAGATAGCACGAAAAAGGTAAACTGATATGATTTTCATCACTGTAATATATCAAGATTCTTAGTATCAGAATGTGATGGATTGAGCAGTTTTTAGTATCTAAGTCCTGAGATAGCCCATTCCTATTCGACGGTCCAACCCGTCGTTTCCCCCTAGCTAACTGAATAGAAAAATCATCATCTACAAATATGGTATCAATGTACGTACTCACAACCCTCACTAATACTACAACTATACCTAGTATAATAGTATATGAAAAACTCAGTCAACTTCTCGTGAATGAATACTTTAGGTGGGTCTTTCAGGTTCATGCACGAAAAAATATAAGTCAAAACATTATCTACCATTTCCACTTTAATCCTATGATCCATGCATACAGCGAGATAATAAAAAGATAGAATAAAAAATTAGTATTTTAAATATTTAGTTTTCATCTCTACAACCGTATAACTAAGTATCAAGTCAGCTCGATACTTCATAAACAAGCTACTAATGTTGCATAAGTACCTAAGTATAGAGGTGTCAAACGGGCCGGCCCAGCACGGCACGGCCCGTTTTTCACGTGCCCAGCCGTGCTGCCGTGCCGTGCCGGGCACGGCACGGTTTTTTAAATTCGGGCACGGCACGGCCCGTGGGCACGGCAAGGCCGTGCCGTGCCGTGCCGGCCCGCTCGGGCACGGGCGCACGGCAAGGCAGGGCAGGCAGGGCGGGGCGGGTCGGGTCTGTTTGGACCCGACCCGCGGTCTTTTTACCGGGGGCGGGGCCCGGTTGGGTCACGAGTCACGACTCAGTGAGTCGTGACCGTGAGTCGTGACTCGTGAGTCGCGACTCAGTGAGTCGTGACCGTGAGTCGTGACTCGTGAGTCGCGACTCACGAGTCACGACTCAGGCACGCGGGCCGGCGTGCCGTGCCAAGGCACGAGCCGTGCCGGGCCCGGCACGGCTAGGCTCGTGCCGGGCACGGCCCGGCACGTGGTTTGTTCGGCCGGGCCCGGCACGGGCCCGGGCACGTTTTTTTATCGTGCCGGGCCGGCCCAGGCACGGCCGAACCGTGCCGTGCCTCGTGCCGGGCCGGCCCGGCCCGGCCCGTTTGACACCTCTACCTAAGTACAATGCAAGTCATGGGAGTATAAACATGAACACATTTTCTTCATGTCATAAAAAATTTTCAGGAATTTCATTTAAGAAATTCTCGAAACCCAGTTAGTATCATCAATAATAAGTTTGTTATTCTTATTATTAACGTAGTCAAATATCACGTGTTTGTATCCAACACATGACTCTAACATCAGATACGTATAATTCTAACGGTATTTCACATCTGATTAAAATTTCTTCTTCTTAAGATTCACAGACAAACAGAGACTACCAAACTCCTATCATCTGAGGCATGCAAAAATATTTCAGTAAATTATATATATTTTCCAAAGTAGGAAAACACAGATTCATCCCCACTTGTACAATCAAGGTAATCATGTGACACATGCATCTGACGTGTAAAATCTCTCCTAATAGTCTTTCTCTAATTTTCCTAACAAAGATGTTAATCACTACTCTATTATTAGTTTGCGTTATCGAATATAATACTAAAAATTTTATTTTGAATTTTATATTCTCTAACGATCATCATCATATACTCAAAAATGACTGAACCATCATGAGGATATAGAATTTCAAAAAATCATCGAATTTTTTTATTCATAGTCCATTTAGAATCTACATAGTAGGTGGTGAAACATGCATAAGATGATTCATCGTTACTAGTTCAGATATCGAATATCACGGACATCAATCCACTGTATGTCACAAATTCATTAATTTTTATTTATTTTTCTAACTTATAATATTTTAGTATGTCGTTCCTAGATAGAAACATAGGAATCCTAGGATAAACAGACTAAAAATATGTCTACATGATACTCACACTCCTTAGATCTTCCGAAAATCTAATCGAATGACCTATCAATATGATAAGTTTGGTCATGTCTTCATTACCAAACTCACTGTGGTATATAAAAGGGATAAACTTTGAAAGTAAACTTGATCTAGTCTCAAAAAATATAATTCTAAGTTGAGTTTAACTAGGATCTAATACATCATATTTTTTGGTGCATAATTCGACATGCATCTTAATGTGACTAATCCCACACGCACTCTTACAAGTTAAATTTTATTACAATATTTGTATCATGTTATTTCTTATTCCTCACCCTTAATATTTTTTTATTTTATTATATAAAATAAGTTCAAACCACAAAAGTCCTCCTAATTTTTTTTTTAGATGTTTGGGCTGAGATAACCGAAGAAACTAAAGTTTCAGCAACCTCGGATTTTTGTGTACTATTTTCATTTTCTAAATTTACATTAATTTCATTAGTATTTATATTTATTATTTTTTTTTATTTTTTTAGACAAGAGGATAACTTAAAGAATAGAGAAAGAAAAAAAAGTAAAAAACTAATTATTTTTAAATTAAAAATTTCAGACTTTAGTAACTAATTAAAAAAATAGAATTACTCGTAAAGCAGTTTAAAAGAATAACATGTGCATCAAAATTCTAACTTCCAAAGACTAATGCAAATACCAATTAAATATGAGTCTGCGTTGCAAGTGTCGAAAAGCCAAGTCAAAATCCCGAGAAAAAAAATTTTAGGAGAGAGATTTGAAAGAGTGAGAATATGAGATTTTATGTTTTTGAAAAATATATAAATTAGAGAGAGGGAGGGTTTAATAGAAAAAAAATTTAGAATTTTTTTAAGAAAAGTATTTTTTTTATTTTTTTGAATTATTTAATTAATTTTTTGGGGCAAATTAATGTGGGCCGTCAGATTCTACCTCATTGCCGTTGGAGGCGAAATCCAACAGCTAAAAATCAAATATATTTTTTAAATTTTTGAACCATTGCGGTTGGTTCGAATCTGGGCCCGCCAGGTTTCCAAATCCGTCGGGCTGAGCCGCAACCAAAGAGGTGGTACATAGGCTTGTGCCGAGGTACCAAACCACGGTACCATGTCGGGTCAGGCACGGCAAGAGGCCCGTTGGCCTCGGCACGAGATGGACACGAGCACGAGAAATTCCCGGGCCGTGCCAGGCCAGGCACGGCTGAATCATGCCGTGCCTCGTGTTGGGCTAGGCCGGCCCAGCCCATTTGATACCTCTAGGTTTACCATATTTTTTTCCCATGAAGCAAACCTACATGTGTTTTATGATTTTTTACTTAAACATGATCAAATCAAGCAAATTTTTGAAATACTTTGATAAAATTAATACCTAGTTATAGTCCATTTTAAAATTTTAGAATTAATAATTTTATTTGATGAATCTAAGATATTATAAGCTTATAAAATTACCTCTCAATTGATGAGTTTTAAACTCAGTATTTATGGTTCACTTAGCATCCTACTTAGTTTCAGGAAGTTTTCCAGATTAAGACAGAATAGTTAGCAACAACTAGATAGAAAAAAAAAACTTCTTGAATTTTCTATTTATATTCACATTAACATAGTCATAGAGTTTAAAGTATCAAATACTAACAGGCAGCCTTTATTCTCGCGTAAAAAATGTATAACAAGTTATAATTTTATTTAATTTCATGAATACAAAAACAAACTACCTTAGTAATTTAAAAAAAAAAATGATAGAAGTAAATAGAGAAGAAAAAAACCTAGGGTATCCATCCACTAGTGTGGTCACTACAAAAAGATAGGAGACAATAGAGACATTTTTTGAAATCATTTTCATGAGAGATCAATGGCATCCCTATTTCACTCATTAGTCATCATAAAGTTAACCCATTGTAAGTATCTATGCCATCAAATAAGAATATAGTACATGAATCAATAAAAATATCTATAGATATAAAACCTAACAAACTAAATTCTACAAGAATAAAATGTGCAAACCACCTATGTGATAAAACAATCTCTAATGAAGTAGGTTAACTATATACCAAAAAATACATAAGTCTAGAATTACATCTAAATTTACTCAATGAGTTAACTAATTCCCAACTCATCATTTATGCATACACAATGATCAAAATCATTTTATCATTAGTACTCTTTTGATAAAATAAAAAAAAATCATAACATATATGTGTAAACCAAATAATATAACTGCATGTATAAAATTAATAAATCAGCTTCTCGATTATTATTTCAAGTCATATAATATATTTCGCAATTTAAAAAATTATGTCTAATTATATTGCTTAATATCTTTCAAATCATATATATCTCCTCCCGAGATCACTATAAAAAAACATAATTTTCACATTTATATTGTGTATTATTCATTTATGAAGATAACTTATGAAATCAGAAATAATAAGAATGTTATATTAATCATTGAAATGAAAGTATCCTGATAATTCACATCAAATGTCGATGTAAATTAATGTGATATAAGTCTCATATTAAAAATGAACTTTTTTATCTAAATATATCTTCACAATGAATACTGACCAACAACCAACAATGAGTATTCCTAAAAATCATGGATTCAATTCATAATATCATTAGAATGAAAGATATATATCTATTCTATCATAGCATAGCATCATCCTAGATAAAATAATATTTTAAAATGAGATTTAAATATTATAATATCATCAACAAAAATAATAAAATAAATAAAATATAAAAAAATATCTAACTATGACAAACCCTATGAAAATGAGTTTCGAATATAACTCATTTGTTTATTTTGAAAGATGATTGAAATATCAAAATCAAAAGGATAGACATTAAGCTTACATAGATTCTTGACAAACTCATTTCTGGTGTAAGCAAGATTGATCTACTTGAGTAGATCAATCTTTGGCTCATCATGATTCATTTCCCCTACAGGGAAAACTTACTCCAATATTAAATTAAATTGAATATGTTAGTACATATAATAACTTAATAAGAATATAATCATAATATAAACCAACTTCATATATAATTAACAAGTCACTCTCTATACCAAGTGTGGACCAAGTAGGACTCGAGGAGAGCATTAAAAAAATAATTAGTCCAAATTTAACTTTCTAACTTATTCCACCTAATGTCGCTAGAAAAAAAAGTATGCTCAAAAAAAAAATAACAAAGATCATTCTAATATCATATTAAGCACTTGGGTAAAATGTATTTGAATCATTTTTAGATACTATTATATTTATGAATAGATATAGAAAATGAGTTGGGCAGCTTAAGCACGGTACATTGCATAGACTGGTTTCTCCAGCCCTGGAATGACATGAATTTGATACCATTTTTAGATATTATCATCAAATTAGGAATGATTGTGCTTGAAGCATCCATAATTTCAAATAATCAATTATAATTTAAATCGAGAAGGGTTCTTACCGATGTCGATCCAACTTGATAAAATAAATTTAAAAAAAAAAACTTTTTAAAATAATAGTGAACCACTTGCACAATGCCACGACCACACCAACACTCACCAATGGCCCATCACACACCCTTGAGCACGAGACAAGCCAAAATATAATTTTTTTTACACATGGATCTTTCATGACCATTAGATTTTAATTGTAATAATCATGTAAAAAATCTAAAAACAAAAAAATTATATTCAATTAAATTACCAAAAAAAAATAAAAAAAAATAATATATTAACATTTGAAAAATTCTATAAATAGATATTTGATATTTTTCATTTTCACAATAAAAAAATTTCAACTTTTCTCTCTCTCTTACTGTAACTCTCTCCATGTCTCTCTCTCTTACTGTAACACACACACACACTCTCTCTCTCTCTAAATTCAAACTTTTAGACTTTTTTTTTTGCAATTATAAGATATTATTTTCACAAAAATCTATATTTTATAATTTGTGACAGAGAAAATTGTTTTTTAGACCTATTAACTTACATGGTGTAAAATTCATGTAGTTTACTAGAATTTATAAATTATTTTAGTAAATTTTGTATATATCTAATAAGTAAGAAATTATTTTAAATTAACGTATACTATTAGATTAATTATATGATAAATACATCTAACATAAAAAATTATATCTAATTATTCTTATGAACATACTTATAACGACATCATTATTTGATAAATTATCAAATATAATACAAAATATTTTATTTTATTTCTCATATTCTCTAAAAACTCTTAGTAAATACATCATTTATATTAGAAAACTTAGAAATACTACAATAAGTAGTATAGATACATATGTGCATAAAATAAAATAATCTGATATTTTAAAAATCTAATTACAAGACTCATAATAATAATAAATTTAATCATATTTTTCCTAACAATCTCATTATGATAAATAAGAAAGACCAATAAACTTAATATTAATTAATATTCAAAGACCTCACTACTCATAATTAGTTGGATTTGCATGTGATCCAATATATCATATTTTAGCATATTATTAGGCATGTTTCCTAAGATATTCAACATCATCAATTCTCATAGAAGTATATATATTTTTTATTATATATACATTATATCAAATTTTCTTTGACACTCCTAGAATTTTTTATTTTTAATTATTTTAAAATAGATTCATAATACGAATATTCATCTATTTTTTAATTTTTTTAGGTGTTAGGATTGAGATCAACCTATGATTAGAAGATAACCCAGTCTTCGACCTTTCGATCAGGTTATCATTAATTATATCTAGATTTACATTATTTTTATTTTATTCATAATTTTGATTTTTTAAATTTTATATTTTGAGGGTTTTGAGCATGAAAAAATTATGTTTTATTTATGTAATATTAGAATAAAATAACTTGAAAAAAAGGTAAACCATGTATATATTCAAACTATGTGCTCAACAAGTCCCCCATCGCCGGCTAGAATACTTGTCCGTCGATATTAATTTACTCACAATTAGTCATACAATCTCAGTTCTCATATGATATTTATATAATATAAAAATGCAAATATAATAAGTACCTATAACTCATGCTCTTTATTATAGAATAATAATGAAATTTAAAAAGAAAGAGAGAGATGAGATTATAACTTGAGTTGAAAAACTATAAATTTTAAAATCCTATTTAATGATAATTTTTAAGGTTATAAAAATGTTAATTTTTAAAATTTTTTTAAGATATAAATTCAATAGTCATTAGATTTTTTATCTCCATAGCAATTAGAAGAAATTCAATGGCTTACAATAAAAAAAATTATTAGTTCCCCCCACAAGCAGATCATTGTCCTCTCAAAAAGTAGTCATTCTAACAAATAATGGCATGAAATTTTGAATGATATGCATGTTCATGATGATCATACCAAAGTCTATGGCTCATACCTCACATATCCAACATGGCATGAGTCATGCCACCAATAGACATGAAGTAGTCCAAGCACAAATCTTGACCAATTTATGTCGTACCTCAGGACAACACGAGCCACTCAGCCTATATGACACCTCAACCAATGAACATCTGACCAAGTTAGAATGTAATTATTAGTAAAATGAATTTGATTATGGATGACAACCTCATAGTCATACTTCGTACTCTCCTTAGCAAGAATCACCATGAGGATATGGAACATGGGTACACAAATTTAAAAGATGATTGTTTAAAAAATATTCAGGTGGATGCTCCTACATTCGAAGGACAACTCACCCCCTATTATTTTCTCAATTGATTAAATAGGAAGTGACACATTATTTCATAAGAATGTAAAGTGAATTTTGTATCTATGGAATTAATGGAAAATACTAATCAATATTAATCTAATATTGAACAATTAAGAGAGATGAGCTACCTATTGGTATTTGGACTAAATTAAAAAATTAATATATATATTCATCATATTACCCTCTAAAATTAGATCAATAGAACTTGTCGCGTCAAGGTAACTTCTTAACACAAGAGTACGTTGCTAAGTTTGAAGAGTCGTTGATTCAATGTAGCACCCTTGAAATTGAGACATCCATGCAGATTCGTTTACAATTTTGAGCAAATCATTGTCTTGGCTAAAAAACAGAACTATTTGTCTGAGGAATAAATACTTTAGAAAAAGCTTATGTTTCTTTAAACATGACTTGGATGAGATATATCAAGCCCTCCTCAAACAAGCTCCAAATTTCAGGCCACAGCCCCTAAATTGACCACATTGTCTTAATCATAGAAAAAGCTCCTCCCAAATCTTCTCCATTTGATCTCAAGGGGAACAAAGTAGATCATGACTTTTCAAAAAAAGATTTATAATCTAAGTATTTCATTATCAATATGGGACTATAACCACCAATTGTTATAGTCGTTATAAAATAAGTATTCAAGGAAATCATTGTTGATCCAGATGATGATGTATTGACTCACCAGATTGATGATAATTTTGAATTACTTGATTACACCTTATAAGACATCCAATCACTATGAATCTGGGTTATCCCCACTCTCAACAGTGTGTTATACATTTTCTCAACCTCAGATCACTGAGAATTGGAGATGCACTATTATATTTTATATTTTTACAAAAAAAATTGAGATAAAAACTATAATATAATTATAGATGATTATAATTGTTTAATGTTGTATATGCAATTATCATGACCAAACACAACCTTAAGGAAATTCCACATTCAGCCTTAGAGGTGTCAAAAGAGGCCAGCCGGGCCCATTTTTTTTGAGCACGAGCGTGCCTTCGAGCCGGGCCAGGCACGGTTACCGTACCGTGCCTTGTCTAGCCTGGCACGGTTTAAAATAGCCGGGGCCGGCCCGCAGGCACAGCAAGTCGTGCCGTGCCTTGCCTGGCCCGATCAGGCTGGCCTGTCCGTACAGTTCGGGATTACGGGGACCACGGGTCGGGTCAAATCAGACCCGACCCGCGGTCTTTTTTTGCGGGAGGGGCAATCGCGGGATTGGACTCAAGGGACACCCGACACGGGACAAACCCGTGCCGGTGTGCAATGCCACGGGCCGAACCGTGCCGGGTCAGGCAAGGCACGGCACGGGCCAGGCACGGCACGGCAGGGGTCGTGCCTAACCCGGGCACGGCACGGGCCCATGGCACAGAATTTTCCCGTGCCGGGCCGGCCTAGGCACGGCTGAACCGTGTCGTGCCTCGTGTCAGCCTGGCCCGGTTGACACCTCTATCCATCCCCCTATAAGATAACTTGGATTATCGTTGTAGCATTTCATGCCCAAAAGCATTGTCGAGTGGTTTTGCAATTCTTCATTTTCTGAAGAGGTTCGGTGTGATGTTTTGGATATAGATGCAAGATAAATTATCTTAGGATATCCCATTTTATACAATAATGATAATTGATAATCATATTTTAGGAAGATCAAACATGCTTGTATTTGAATATCAAGATCAAAAAATTAAAATTACATCAATTCACCTTAAAGTTGAAAATCACCAACGAAACTATATGAAATCATCTGCAAAAGTGAGTTTCATTAGTTACTGTGAGTTGAACCATCAAATAGCTTAAGGTCATCATGTTTTCCTTGTAACTACTAGAAACATTCTAGGTGACAAAACTACCCTAGTTCCTATTGATGAGACACATATATTTAAAAAAAAAATTATCAATATATTTCACTATGATCTTCCATGTCAATTTTCTCAATTATAAAATAATCAACACACTATTGATTTTGTGCCTAGAGTGATACTTCAACTTTTCCTCATTATCACATGAACCCTACTAAACATGTTGAGCTTCAATCCTAAGTGGAAGAGCGGCTCAAGAAAGGCTTAGTTTGAAAAAACTTGAGCTCATGTGTGATTCTTGCATTAATAACTCACTAGAAAGAAGACTTGACAGATGTGCATTGACAATTTAGCTATTAAAAATATAATTATAAAATATTATTTCTTATTTCAAAGTTAGATAATATCTTTGACACGATGACCTAAGTCACAATATTTTTCAAAATAGATCTTAATAGTGACTATCACTAAATTTGTATCAAATTTGATGATATGTTAAATACTATCTTCAAAATGAAAGATAGTCTATGAATAATAACTTAATTACTATGCTATTTTTAAAGAAAATTTGGAATGACATGCTTTTATGATGTCTTAATTTACAGTCAATCTAGAAATCAATATCTCAATCATCTTAATTAGGTGTTGACTTGTTTTGAGAGAGGAACAATTGTATGTCAAACCATCAAAATGTGTTTTTCTCTCTAGACAAATAATTTTCCTTATTTTCATCTCTTCTCAAGGTATTTTACCCTGAGAAGGTGTGTACTATTAAAGAATTAATGTAACCTCCATGCATTCAAGATGTTTAAAGTTTTAATAAATTAGCCACTTTTTATCATCATTTTATCAGTGGTTTCAGCACTATCATGACCAATATAACGAAATTTATTAAGAAATGAGAATTTCATTTAACTGAAATTAATGCTAAGGCATTCCAGAAAATTAAAGATTTAATAAAGATGATTCTGTTA
This sequence comes from Sapria himalayana, assembly GCA_029783825.1. Taxonomy (NCBI): domain Eukaryota; kingdom Viridiplantae; phylum Streptophyta; class Magnoliopsida; order Malpighiales; family Rafflesiaceae; genus Sapria; species Sapria himalayana. The sequence goes on along the minus strand of JAREIK010001563.1, from coordinate 799,149 downwards.
TGTGTCTCCTTGATTTCGCTAAGGTTGTAGAAGTAATATGCGATGCTTCAGGTATTGGTAATGGGGGAGTCCTTTCACAGGATGAACACCCAATTACATATTTCAATAAAATATTAAATGAGATTAGGCAGAGATATTACATATATGATGAATTCTACTCTATAATTCAAATCATGCAATACTAGCAAAATTACTTACTTTATCAAGAGTTTGTAATTTTTTGAGATCACAAGACTTTGAGATTCATAAACTCACAAAAGTGATTGAATGCTAGGCTTGGGTAGTAGATAAAGATTTGACAAATTACATGTACACCATCCAACATAAGATAGAAGTAGAGAACCAATTTGTCGTTGCCCTGAGACAGAGTTTTATCTCATATATTCTCATAAATATCAACTTTAATTCTTACCTAACTCTTTTAGTTTTAGGACCATGAAAACTTGAGTTATCGGATTTGATAAAATCAAGAAAGAATGTCATTTGTCTCAATTTAAAAAAAAAATTATTTTATTGTTTGTAAAGATAATGAATTTTTTTTTAGGATGGCTATCTATTTAAACATAAAGCATTGTGTATCCATCAAAAGAGTATCCCATGTGGGAAGTACATATTGATGATTTAGCAAATAAATTTAAGATATCCAAGACTACGGATGTCACTGATTCATCAGTTCATCATTTTATTGTCTGACTACCTACATGAACCGTAGGGTAAGGTGGAAGAATAAAATATTTTAACAATTATATCCTCGTGCATTAATTAAGATCACTATTTTAAAAGATTCATTCACAAAAAATTAATTAAATTTTTTATATGCTATGACACTAAATATGTTAGTAATTATAACTAGGCTTCAAGTATGAACATAAATACCTTATTCAGAGATGATGACTTCTCAATTCAGTTAGATAGGAAAAAACGGTAAAGTGAACCATCGAATATATGAGCAAGCTTTCTTAGTACTTAGATATCGATTATTGATCGATCCTATCATATAACAATAATAATAATTTTAATATTTTATAATAATGAAAGTCATATAAATCTACATATCATGTACTGTCTAGATGGCATATTATCTATTGACTCCTTCAATATCAAATGTAGTATCAAACCCACTTTTTCTATGAGAATCAATGTGATTTCGGATAAGAGGTTAAAGACTACAGCTAGATATAATTGAAATACTATCATACATGAAAGATTGGAAAAAACCAAGATTAAACATTCATGATCATGTTGAAATAAGAGCGAAGAAATTATTGACAAATAATGATTCATGAGAATTTAAAAAGGTTGAATCCACCGCATGTAATACTATCAGACGCTTACGTGATGATGATTGCATACTTATACCAAATAGCATTTGGATTAAGCTTATATTATTACAATTGAGATATATGATTTTTATTTTATATTGTTGTTATGAGTTATAACTTTTTGTTATTTTATTTATTTTTAATTTAAATAATAAATTAATGGATGTTATTTTATATTTTTAATTATTTATTATACTTTATCATTTATATTAATAAATTTATTTTTTTTATTTATGTGAAATAAATAAATAATATAATATCATGACTCATTAAGAGTAACAAGTAACTAATATGAAATTTGTAAAAAAAAAATTAAAATACCTAATGTTAGAATAATGTATTGGATATAAATACATAATATCCGACTATAGTCAATAGTAAGAGTGAAAAACATATTATTGATAACATGGACTATGATACAGAAATTTTATTTATGAAATTTCTAAAGATTTTTTATGACACAAAAAATATATGTTCGTTCGTCTATACTATCAGCAATTACATAATACTCAGATTAGTGATATAGTTAGGCAATTTAAAGAAGACTTGATATTTAGTGAGATGACTATTGATATAAAAATCAAGTACTTAAAGTACTGGTTCACCATTTTATCTCTTTATTGCATGGCTGCCTGCATCATGGACCATATGGTTAGGATGAAAAGAGTAAAAAATATTTTGACATACATATCTTCGTGCATGAATTAAGAACATCAACCAAAAAAGTTCATTCACTATAAGTTGAATGAATTATTTACATATTATGATAATAGATATGATTATTATTATTGTCAGACTCCAAATACGGATATGAACATAATATTCAAAGATGATGACTTCTCTATTTAGTTAACAAAAAAGTAATAACAAGTTGGATTATTGAATAAGAGTGAGCTATCGTAGTATATAGATTTTAATTTCTACTCAATCATATTACATAATGTTAACAAAAAACTATGTTGTCTAAGATGACAGGGATCTACTGATTTTTACAATATCGAACATAGCATCAGAGTCTACTTTTTCTGTAGTAGTCAATATGATTTTGTATAAGAGATCGAGACCACAATCAGATATTATTAAGACACTAATATGTATGAATGATTAAAAAATCCAAGATTGGACATCCAGGATCATTCTGAAACAAGTGCAAAAGAGTTACTGGCAAATGAAAACTCGTGAAACTATAAAGAGGTTGAGCACACCGCTAATGATAGCATCAGACGCTTCCGTGATAAGTATCAGTTACGTATTTATATTAAGTGGCATTGGGATTGAGCTTGAATTATTATGATTAAGAATGATAATTGTTATTTTATGTTGTTGTGAATTGTGATTTTGCATTATTTAATTTATTTTTAAATTGAATAATGAATGATTAATATATTTTTTTTGAGGGAGAATAATGTTTTGGGGTGCTCACCCAGAAGTATTTAAAAATATGAACTTATATTTTGATATTAAAAAAAGTTACCAAACTCTTACAAAATTAAAAATTTGGGCACTCTATTACGTTTATCCTAAATTGCCATCACCCTCTCCCATCGACGAGCTAAACATACTCTCATCAGCTCCCGGAACTCATAGTCGAGCTGCTAGAGCTCGATCAAGCTCCATCGAGCTTCTAAAGCTCATGGTCGAGCTCGTTGATGAGCTCCAGGAGCTCGTGACCGAGCTCAATGGAGCTCGTGGTAGAGTTCGATGGAGCTCAACGATGAGCCCCGGGAGCTCGACCACGAACTCGATGGAGCTCCTTGAGCTCATCGTCGAGCTCCAGGAGCTGACGAGAGCTCATCAAGTTCGTCGATGGAAGAGGTTAAGGGCTGATGGGAGAGGGCCAATGAGAGAATGCGAGGGCCGATGGGAGAGGGCGGGGAAAATTTAGGATAAATGTAATAGAATATCCCAAATTTTAATTTTTTAAGAGTTTGATAACTTTTTTTCATATATTAAAATATAAATTTTATTTTTTAAAATATTTCTGAAAGAACATCCCAGAACATAATTCTCCCCTTTTTTGATATTTTTGATTATTTATTATACTTTATCATTTGTGTAAATGAATATATTTTTTTTATGATTTATGTAAAATAAATAAATATTATAATATAAATAAATAATATAATATCACAACTCATAAAGAATAATAATTAACTTAAAATATGAAATTTATAAAAAAAATTAAAATAATTAATCCATAATCCTACAATCGGTGTGGGATGAAGCTGAGAAGGTAAGTCGAAACTCAAGTATGATTCGGTCGCAGATTCCTAGCTAGGGCCTAGGCTAGACAGGAAAATTCAGGCCGGAACCAACCCGACTCAGCATGGCCCAGCACGGCCTAGCACGACCCAGTACAGCCCAACCCAAATCCAGAAAAATCTCAAGCCAAACGGGCCATGTTGAGCCGGCCATTATTGAGTCGTACCATGTTGTGTCTGACACGGCACAGAGGCCCGACTTGACCACCAAAAACTAGGTTGTGCCAGCACGACATAGCCTGTCTGACACCTCTAGCTAAATATATTAGACACATTCGAATTAATAAACTATCATAAATTAATAAGTAATTATGCATCAGGTAACAACCATTCATTTAAATCAATTTCAGGTAGATCATCTAACAGATATTTTCATAGTTGTAAAAGGCACGCCTTGGGCACGTCTAGGTCAGGCACAGGCGAGACGCGGACATAGCGCCTTGCCTTGGCCGAAGCGAGGCTCATTCACGTAGGCGCACAAATAGCAAAAAATGCATGCACCTTTCCTGAGGTACAAAGCTCTCCACAAGTACACCTCCTTGCAAGTTACTATCCATTGAACTCAAGAAGCTCGACGAGCTCCAAGGAGCTCAAACAAGAGCTCGATGGAGTTCCATGGAGCTCGACAATGAGCTACATGGAACTCATTGTTGAACTCCAAGAACTACATGAAGCACGACCAGAAGCTCCATGAAGCTCGAGGAGCTCCCATCGATCTCTTGGAGCTCGAACAATAGCTCCATGGAGATTGACCAGTTCGTGGAGCTCGATGGGAGCTTTTCGAGCTACTAGAGCTTTTGGTCGAACTCCATGGAGCTCCTCGAGGAGCTACAATGAGAGAAGAGAGGATCAAGGGGGGATGTACTATAGACGAGCTGAGAGGTGTAAGAGTATTTTTGTATTAGTATATTTGATTATATTTTTAATATATATATATATAAATAATAAGATGTGTTTTAAATAAAAAACTCGCACCTTAAAGGCGCCTTGTACCCCAAGACTCCAGAAGGTCTTTGTGCCTTAGTGCATCTTGCACCTTTTACAACTTTGAGTATTTTACATATCAGACACAAAAATCAAATTATCACTAAAATAACCAATATTAAATAAGTATTTGCATTAAATATCACTTGTGTTATTCCTTGCAATCTTACAATGATTATTACCATTTTTTTAAAAATAACACATCACTTACACGGATCTTCACAATCAAATTGCACCCTTTATTATGCATGAGTCCCTACACAATAAAGGTTCCCGTGTAATAGGGTAGAATTGTGCAAGTGAGGTGAGAAACTAAAAAACATGACAATCACCAATGTCAGACAACATGTAATAACTCAATAAAGATTAATGACAAATATTTATTCCCTATGATCATACATTGATAGTCACCACCCTTTAATATCACATGTTACTTGCCCAATTATACCCAATCAAAATGCAACCTTCATTGTACATGGATCGTGGCACACACTGCCACTGCCAGCAACACACAACCTATTGCACACATTGCTGCTACAAGGGTCACTGCAAACTAAACCTCACCTAGTAATTTGCTCCACTCAGAGATAACGTTACATATGGTACAGCTAAATGAACACGCATTATTACACTAGCAGAAATCCACTATGTGCACCTTCACACTGCCACTGTATACGTGTACATGTTATGGTGTGTTGATGTACCCTGCGCATGTGCCGATGTAAAGACATCCATGCCACACGTTTCACTATTTCGATGTCACAGACACTCACACATGGGCATCAATATTACAGTGGGATAAGGTCGTTAAAGTAGTGTCAACACTATTATACATATAGTTAGGGTTACAATGAGTCTCCTCCATTTTGATACCCATGTTGGAGAAAATGTAAACTAAATATTCATTAACTAAAAAACAAAGTACAAACAACATATATAGCTAGAGATGGGCCGACTCATATATTGAGTACTCTCATCCAAGTGAAATAAAAAAATACACTAAATTAATAAAAATAAATAATAAATTTCTACAAATATTTTATTTAAGAGTTTAAGAACTAGTTCATTCCAAATTTTCAAAAAATTTTCAAAAATAAGAGAAATTTTATTAACTTGAATGAAGATTATAATTTCTCACATACAAAATATATTTCGATCTCCTAGAAAAAAAAATTCAACATGATTTTCATCAAAATCTTCCATATGATAAACATTAAAAAATTCTACATATTTTTCATCTACATGTTGGGTGTTCTCATCCATGTAAAAAAAACAGATGTTTAATAAATAAAAATAAATAATAAACCTCAACAATTATTTTATTAAATAATTGAATAACTAGTTTATTATAAAATTTAAAAAAAAAAAAAATCTTTAATCGAAATTTTATCAACTCCAATAGAAATTATAAGCACTCACAATCTTCTATATGTTTTTCATTATAAAATTATTAAAATTACACTTTCACTTGTCTTTGTTGGTCTCAATATTTTCTAACATTTTGTTTCTTTTATTTTTATGTATTTCATTTATTCAAAATCTTATTTTCAACTTAATTTGATTTAGATTGTAAATACTTTTGTAATTCCTTTATTTTCAATTTACTAACTTTTTCAAGACAACTTCAACCCTCAAAATTAATAATTACAACATAGATCAAAAATTAATAAATTTGAAATAATTTCTTCATCATTTTATTTTTTTTTAATGTCTACTTGGGCTAACAAAGATAAAATTTAATGGAAAATATTTAGATATGAAAAATAAATTAAATAATTTATTGAATCAAAAATAAACTTTGATATGAAATGGCATGGACACGTGAGAAATAAATTACATTTGCATAAGAGTTTTTCATTTACAATGTTAGTTGCAACATCACAAGAAACAGTGTAAAGCAAACCAGCAGTACAAAATGTGTAAGCATCAAAAAAACAATAAAACATATAACTCACCAAAATGATGCATTTTGTGCTTTATGTGAAACAAGGGCATTTACCAATATAAACGAGCCAACCCCAAGATCCATCTGATTTATCACAAAAAAAAAAGATACAAATATAATAAGCATAAAGACGCTATAAAAAAAGGAGATACTTATCCATATATGAAAAATTAATCAAAAAAAAAAACAATACAGTTCAACCCAATTTAATTATTAACACTAAACGAAAAAAGAAATGAAATAACAAGTTGCACTATAAAAAGTTGGATTGGATCAAAATATCAATTCAAATATTAAGTGACAATGTGTATGCATGTAAATATACACGTGAACATAAAATATATACACATTATTAGCATTGTATAATGTTCACTTGAGTCAATTAAACAGAACTTATATTAACAACTATTATTGTTACATATAATGTGGACGTCATTCTAAATTACCATCTCAATTTAAATATTTTTCAAATACTATTGTTACATATAAAGATAATATAATAATTAATTTAATAATATATAAAAGAAATATATAACACAATTACTAAGATTAATATTTGTGTTTTTCTTTTTTCTTCCTTGTTATTGTACATAAATGTTGATGCGCCAAGTGAGTCGGACTGCCTGAGCACAACATGAGGCACAGCCCAATTCATCTGTGCCTGAATCATAGTCATATCTGCCCATGACACAGCTCATGTCGTGTTGGACGGGAGCCTCATGGGCATTGTGAAATACTAAGCATGGCCAGCAAGCCTAGCATGGTGGCATAACTCATTGGCATGAATAAAAAAAACAATCCTTTTTTAACGACTACAAGCTAAATTCCATCAGTTTAGGGTGGACAATGACAGTAGACAAGACAACGCAAGTCACTATCCTATCAACTATAATTTAAAAAAATTATTAATATTTTGAGTCATCAAATTGTGCCACATGACTCTTTTGCATCCATTGGTCAATGCCCAGTAATAGTGTCATGCCGCGACCAACCCAGCCCTATACAACCCGGCAAGCCCGGTTGAGGAAAACAAGTCATCGGGTCATGCCAAGCCAACCTCCCTTGGACTCATGCCGACACGGCATGGCATGAACACCCATTTTGTGTCATATCTAGCATGACATGATGGCCCAACTGTGCTACCCATTTTATAAGCATTAACTCCTCTCCTTAAATTTCTCAGCTAATGAGATAAAGGATGCTCTATTCACAATGGAAGCTGCTAAATCTCTGAGCCCGGATGATTTCACAGCAAAATTTTTCAAGGGGGCACGGGATCATATTGGGAATGATATAATTTGTGTTGTGCAAAGCTTCTTTCATTCTATAAAAATGCTTAAACAAATTAATCTTGTATAGATAGCATTAATACCAAAATCTTTTCAGGCCTCTTCGGTGAAAGATTTCAAGCTTATTTCATGTTGTAACATTATATATAAACTTATTTCTAAACTTATTACTTCAAAATTAAATGTGGTATTAGAATACATAATAGATACAGCTTACATAAAAGAAAAATTAATTTTTGAATATTTTCTGCTAGCACAAAATATAATACGAAGACACGCGAGAAAAAGAATATCACTAAAATACTTCTTGAAAATAAATTTTCAAAAAGTATTTGATACGGTGAGCTATAATTTCTTGAAGAAAGTACTCAGAGCACTTAATTTCCCACAAAGATTCATAGATATAGTCTATGAATGGTGACCATTTCCTCCTTCTCATTAGTGATTAATAGGCAATTACACAAATTTTTTAATGGCAAAAAGTGACTAAGGAAATGAGATCCTTTATCTCCTTACCTATTTGCTATTTGAATGGAATATTTGTCTAGAATACTTATCAGAACAGCAAATTCAGAAGGTTTTTCCTTCCATCTTAGATATTCCTTTCTTAAAATTTGTCACCTAATATGTGCAAATGATTTGATACTTTTTGCTAAAGGGGATTCTCTCTCAATCAAATTCATCTTGAATACATTAAGTGAATTTGCAACCACTTCTGGTTTAAACATAAACTCATCCAAATTGAATATCTTATTTGGAAGAGTTAATATTTATAAAAAAGATGAAATGCTTAAAGAGTCTGAATTTATAGAGAAAACTCTCCCACATATTTCATGGAGTCCCACTATCATCAAGTAGATTAATCACTTGTCAATTTTCTCTATTATGAATCAAGATTACATCAATCATACATCAATTGGCTAGTAAAATATTCTCCTTTGTTAGAAGGTTAGAATTGTTGCGCACAATTATTTAAGATATTGAGTGATAAAGGTTCTCGGTATTCTTCCTGTCAACAACTATTATTAATACAATAAAAAATACATGTCGAAGATTTTTATGGGGATGCCCACTAACATGCAAATTCTAACCTAAAACCTCATGGGAAAAAGTGTGCATGTCCATCTCAAATGGAGGGTTTGGTATCCTTGGATTATTAATTTGGAATAAATCTTTTTTCATTAAAAATATGTGAAAAATTAACAAAAAAAAAAAAGATTCGCTTTGGATCAATGAGTCCATTTCTATTTAAACTCATTAAATATTTATGAATACTAATTATCCAAAAAGTATCCCTCTATATTAAAAATCCCTAATCTCGGTTAGGGATATATTAATTGAAAAAATATGTAGTATTAAACAGGTTGAATTATTGCTCAATGCTTGGGGTGATAACGAGAAGATAATATCTAATTCTTACAATTATCTATCCGGAAATATTATGAGAAGAACAAAAGCATGAACCAAAGTAATATGATTTCACAACCACATACCAAAGCATGCAGCATTCTTCTGGATTTATACGGAAAAATCAGAACTAAAAATTGTTTATTTGGTGCCCCAAACAACATGCAAAGTAAATTTTGCACAAAGGAAGAATCTTTTAAGCATGTTTACTTTGAATGCAAGTTTAAGAGAAATATATGGGAACAATTTAAAGCTAGACATCAATGACATGACACATGGACACCATTTCTTCAAGTTTCAGAAGCATAAAGGAAAATTACTCGGCAAATTATGTAAAGAACACATACGGAAAGAAGTGTTTGCAGGTGCAGCTACTATTTATTATATATGTGTAGAAAGGAATCATAATTGGCATGATAGGAAAGTACAAGATGCATATACAATACTTCTAAAAATCAAAACAGAAATTTTTATTATATTTCACAATAAATATAATAATTTGATGTTTCATAGGTTGTACAGATTTTTGATATTAAATTTTATTATTTATCAAAAAATATTAGACTTGACTAAAAGTTTAGGAATAAGAACTTAAATATTATTAGATATGATTATATTTTATTCATCTAACATAACATGTAGTCATCATAGTTGACTAAATACTTCAAAAAAATATATATCAATCATGCAACTATCAAAAGATAATCAAACCCAAAATACATTACAATAAAATAAAAATATAAAAATATTTATGATTCAAGTCACTATACAGAAACAAATTAATTAATGTAGTAGGAAACTCATCTGAGAAAAATTATAGATATATCCATCTAATATATACTTTTAGGTTGGAATATCTAGTCTATCAACCTTTATCTCAGTCTAATATAAACGTATGTATGCATATATGTATATGAGCATTTTGTGAGTATATAGTTATATATGTACATATAGCTATACTTGTGTTTTCAAAGGCGAGTTTGAGGCGCGCCATGATGCGCGTCTCGGGATGAGGCGCCGACAAAATGCCTCGAGGCATTTGTCAAAAAGCTTAACTGCTCGACGGGAAGAAAATCGAACAGCTCAACAGGAAAAAAATCAAACTGTTCGACGGGAAAAAAACCTAACTGCTCGACGGAAAAAAAAAGAAAATGCAAACATCTCCCCCTCTTCATCTCGATCATCTCGGCTTCATCTCCAAACTCTAGGTATCTCTTCAATCTCTCCCTCTCTTCATCTCTCCATCCCTTCCTCTTGAGCCCTACAATTTCAAAATCATAACAAAAACCTAACAAAAACATAAACATGAGCCCTTCTATATTCGGGAAAAATCTCCCCCAGCCCCCTGCCCCGTGTAAAAAATTACATTAATAGGTAATTAATAATTGAAAAATGTAAAAAATTGGTAGATTTTTTACATTGAAATTTTCAGCCGTTCTATATTAATAGGGAGTTACGGACAAGGCACTCTTCATATGTTTACGTAATTAACATAATTTGCTGGAAATGAGCTAGTGGAACAGCTCAACTAGCTCATTTCCAGCCTCCTGCTTCACTAGCTCTTTTTTTTCAATTAAATTGGAGCTCATGTTTACTCTATTTTCTTCATCAAATTTTTTTTTTAATCCAACAGCCATATAAACCAATTTCATTTTTAATTTTATCTAAAAAATATTGGTTTTTTTAAATTTAAACCAATAAAATTCTGAATTTCATTTTTAAATTCCTTTCAATTATGTCTTGTTATTATTTTTTAGTCAATTATATTGTTATATAAAAATATGATTATTATTTTTAAAGTTTTTTTTAGAATGAGATCCTTCAATTCGAAAATTTCAAAAAAAAATTGTGTTAAAATATGTTATTGAAGTTTCCGGAGAGCAATATTTGAGATGTAAATTTTACAATCAAAGATGCACGGAAAGGGTGAATAGACTCAAGTATCACTTAGCCGAAACTCATCATGATATGAAACCATGCCCCAAAATTAGTGAAGATGTTAGATTGAATGCAAAGATGTATTGGTCAATTTTAAGGATCAAAAAATGAAAAGAAATGAATTACTTCAAGAAATTGATATGGGTCCAACTTTAATGCATGAGAGTGTTTTGTCAAAAACAATTGGTACCTTAGGGAGTTGGGGTGGGAGTGGGAGTGGCAGTGGGAGTGGGAGTGGGAGTGGCAGTGGGAGTGGGAGTGGGGAACCTATTCCTAGGAGACATATAGATAAATTTACCACTTCACAACCTCATCAAAGTACTTGAAATTCAAGGTGGAAGCAAGAAGAAAGAAAAGAAGTGTGTGAAAAATTTGGTAGGTTTATGTATTCAAAATGTCTATCATTCAACACTGTGAATGGTCCTTATTAGATTCCTATGATGGATGCTATTACAAATTTTGGACCCGGGTTTAAGCCTACATTTATGCACGAATTGAGGACATTGATTATTAGAGAAGAAGTAAATACCCTAAGTATCATTATGAAAGAACACAAAAGAGCTTGGAAACAATATGAATATTCAATTATGTCAGATGATTGGACAGATGAAAAGAGTAGGTATCTTATCAATTTTTTGGCGAATAATCCTGCTGGCACTTGATTTATGTAATCAATTGATGCTTCTGATACAATAAAAAATGAGGAATTAAAGTTCAAATATTTTGATGACGTGGTTGAAGAAATTGGAGAGGAGAATATTGTGTACGACATCACTAATAATGCCTCTAATTATGTGAATGCTAGAATGAGGTTTATGGAAAAAAAGAGAAAATTATGGTAGACTCCTTGTGCTGTATATTGTATTGATTTGATGTTGGAGGATATTGAAAAGGTAACTATTCATGAAACTACACTTGCTCGAGCTAGGCAAGTAGTGAACTTCATATATGGGCATACTTGGGTTCTTAGCTTGATGAGAATATTTACAAAAAATCATGAACTTCTTCGTCTAGCAATAACACGGTTTGCTACTTTATTTCTTACTCTTCAAAGCCTTTATAAGCAAAAGCAAGCTCTTATTGCAATGTTCTCCTCAGAAAAATGATGTTCAAACAAATGGACTAAAAAGGTAGAAGATGTGAAAGCTCGAAGTACAGTGTTGTTTGATCCAAATTTTTAACCTCATGTTGCTTTTTGCATAAAGACCACTATTTCATTAGTTAGTATCTTGAGAGAGGTTGGTTCAGAAGAAAGACCAATCATAGTTATATTTATGAGCTGATGGATTTTGCTAAGGAGAAGATTACATTTAATTGTAGGGGTGTGGAGAAAAAATATGGCCCGATTTGAAGAAAAATTAATATAAGATGGACTCCTCAACTTCATCGTCCTTTACATGCAGCAGATTATTATCTTAATCCTCAATTGCGGTATGAGTATAAGTTCTCTAATGTTGATGAGATGAGGAAGAAATTATTTGAATGCATGGATAGGATGTTGGATTATCAAGAACGTTTAAAAGCTGATATTTAGTTGGACTCATTTAATCGAGCAATTGGTGAATTTGGAAGTCATATTACAATTGATTCTCGAACATTAAAAAATATTACAAGTTGGTGGATGCGTTTTGGGGGTTCAACACCAGAGTTGCAAAAGTTCACTATTCGAGTCCTTAGCCTTACTTGTAGTGCTTTAGGATGTGAAAGAAATTAGAGCACATTTGAATCAGTAATATTTCTATTTTTTGTAAATTTTTATACATTTATTTCTATTTCAATATTACAAAACATTATTTCATTTTAACACATAAATTTCTTTATTTTATTATTTGTGGATACATACAAAAAAAAAGAAATAAACTTGAATATCAAATATTGAATGCTCTAGTGTATGCAAGTTACAACACTAAATTGAAAGAACGAAATCTACAAATGAAACAAAATATTTATCCGATTTTGATAGAGGAGATTAACTAGGATGATGAGTGGATTGCGGAGAAAGAAGATCCTCTCATCCACATTGATCTTTGTTGGCTTCAGAATAATGAGTTATTCACTGTTGATGCTATTAGAGTTGTGTCATCTGACTCCCAACAGACTCAAGCATCATCGGATCACATGATTTCTTCACATTCCTACAAAATGAAACATAATGAAAAACCAAGTAGGTACTCAAAAATTGAAGTCATAAATTTGATTAAATTTAATAATAAACTTATAATATTTAAACCTAATTAATAATTTATGCTAGATAAAAGTGAAAGCAAAGCCAAAGAGAAGGAGTTCAATTTAACACCAATTGATGATGATGAAGATTTACATGAAATAAAAATACATGATAATAGACATTTTCCTAATTTTGCTACATTGGATGAGAATGATGATGCCCTTGGAGATGATAATTTAAATTGAAACAATTTACTTTGGTGTTCTTATTTCATGATTTGGTTGTCTTTTTGTTAAAGTTTAAAACTATTAGTATAGTTGAATCTATTTTTTATTTTATGACTTTGTATGATTTTTTGTGAAAGTAATGAACTAGTACGCTTTTTTTTTAATAATTCTAAAAGAATTGTTTTCATATTTTTATTTATGCTATTTTATTTTATATTTTTAAAAATATTAATTAATTATATATTATGAGCCTCAAAAAACGTATGCCTCAAAGCCTCGAGGCTTACGTCTCGCCTCATGAATACAAAAATACCTCACCTTACGCTTTTGCCTTTTAAAACATTGAGCTATACATATAATATAGCTATATATGTGTACATATAGCTATACATATAGTATAGCTGTTTATATGTACATATAGCTATACATATAGTATAGTTATATATATGTACATTTAGCTATACATATAATATAGTTGCAAATGTGTACGTATAGCTATACATATAGCATAGCTGTATATATGTACATTTAGCTATACATATAATCTAGCTATATGTATATAGCTATACATGTATATACGAGCTACTATATGTATAGCTCAATACAAGAATGAGCTATGATGGTAGCTAATTCTACATCTACTCGTTCCAATAACGAACTGACATTAGCTCGTTCTTGGAACGAGCTATACATATAGCAACTCGTATATACATGTATAGTTATATACAAATCCCTATACTATATGTATAGCTAAATGTACATCTATACAGTTATACTATATGTATAGTTATATGTACATATACACAGCTATACTATATGTATAGTTATGTGTATGTATATATGACTATATACACACAAAAAGCTTACATACATATATGTATACATATGTATAAACATATATAAACAAAAGAATTATATACATGCATATGTACATACATACAGCTATACACACAGTGAAGGCTTTTATACACACACACACACACACACACACACACACACACACACATATATATATATATATATGTATGTATGTATATTATGCATATATACATATATGTATACGTATGTGTATATCTATATCCATACTTGTACATATAACTATATAAATATATCTATACATACACATACAAATATATGTACATATAGCTATATACAAATATATGTTTATATCTCCTATAACAAAATTTAATAGAAGAACAATCTTGTTAACAGCAAACCAGCCTTTTAGTAGCTGCTTGTGAAAATCTAACTATGCTCTAAAAGACTACTTCATGCCATATAAAGTATTCTACAATATGCAAATCACTTGAAATCTAAGTGATTTTTCCATATATAGCTCCTCAAGAACACCACAGAGAAATACAATCTTCTCATCTAGCTGGTGTATCCTCCAATTATGAGATATTACAAGAAAAATAAAAATACATATTAAATTTATCTTGTCAACTAAATAACAAGTATCAGTAGTTCATACCGACTTTTTGATTATATCTACTCATTACAAATCTCATCTTAAGGTGATCTATCTTCTTATGTAAATATCTCATTAAAATGAAGATCATGATACTACTTTATATGTCTCATTAAAATGAAAAATATGTATATATTCAATAATGACCTAATATCATAAATATAATAATACCTCAAAATGAGACTTAAATATTCTAATACTATTAAAACATATAATAAAAAAAATAAAAAAAATAATAGTATGACAAAACTAATAAAATCATGTAATACATACAATATATTTCTCCCTTCTAAAAATAATAAAAAGGTCAATATTAGAGGAACAAGTCATAAGATTGTCTCACTCCTTTATAGACTTGTTAATGGTCTAAGAAGGTAGGGCATGCCTCTCTCTTCCTTGTTATAGACTCTAAATTATAAGTAATCAAATCTTTTAATTTTACTCAACATGAGTTCGTACTAGTATCGACTCATGTATCACCATGTCATCTAAGTCTAAATAAGATCCTCATGCTTAGGAAACATCACTCTATTTTGACTCAATTTGATCTAAATGGTTTAGCACCTACCAAGATGGATTGGGCACTAACCACAAACTCATTTTGTGTCGAGCCTATGGTATGACTTGCCTTGCCAAGGCACAAGTCGTGCCTAAGAATGCGCTTGAATCGAACTAGCAATGGGCTGGTGCCAAGCATAGGACGTGCATTAAGCCAGCTCATGTCGGCTCCATTGTTGACTTGACCCGACACAACTTGGTTTTCCCAACAAGCAATCAGGATATGCCAGGCTGCCTCAATCTTGAGGCGTGTCGAATTGGCACGAGCAGTCTTCCAAATCATGTCTATTGGCCCCACACATTGGCTCAGCTAAGCCCAAAATAAAGGCCAATCTACATGCATGAAGTCCACCCCAACCAATTAGAGGTGTCAACGAGCTATGATGGCCTAACATGGCACCTTGGCTCGCTAAGCCAGCTGAACCATATCAAGCTCACCCAAGTCAGGTAAAATGAGCTGTGCCTATGCACGGGATATGTAGGGTCGTGGCACCATGGTGCTTTGTAACACATGCTCAGCCAGGTTGGGTATGATCCAAGACACTGGCACTTTCCAATGGATCTTGGTCCAGATCAAGCCCAATCATTGAGAGTACTATCTCTAAGGCACTGGAACAACCTGAGCCTGAGCACTTGCCACGTGGGGATTGATCAGGCATGGAATGGGGCACTAACAAGACCCGAGCGCTGAATGTGTTGGAGCATGAGATGAGCAGTGTCTGGCCACGAGTACAAATCACAGGCAGCCCATGGGTTCATTCCAGGCTGTCCCACATGGCCATGCTTCTACAAGAAGGTGGATCGCACCGTACAGGCCAGCCTTTTGCGGGTAAGGCTGCCCAACCTATTGGACACCTCTAATGCATCTAAACTTCTCTGTTAAATACTTGGCTTAAGCAAAATACTTCCCCTAGGTACATTACTTGAATGAATAAGCAAGTAATGTCCATGGAAAGCTACAACAAAGACATGATTCCCTTCCACATCTTATACCTCATGTAATCAGATTATCAAGCACATTACAACATTCCAAAAATCTTATAGTACTCATGAAAAGGACGGAATAAAAATAACAAATGAAAACCCCATTATCTTGCTTGTGATTCAAGGGTTCGCAATCATACAAGTAACACCTACACAAGTTGAAGCCCTTACCACACTAGTTCCATAGGCCTCAGTCTTGGCATATCTTCTTGGAAATATTTTGAAGTCGACAGCCAAGATACACAAGCAAGTAACAATCATCTGTGAAAATCAGTTTCAAAAATGAAAAAGAATATATAATTCCCACAGTTGATTTATTTGTAATTGCATGTGCACCCAAGTATAAAAAAATATAACAATCTACTAAAAATATTATTATAATGAAAGATAAAAATATAACATGTACTGATTCAGAGGGAAAAGAACAATCATTTCCATCTCATATGTTGCATGTTAATAGTACCTTAATATATCATTTCAATGCCACCGATATGTTTAATAAAAAAAGATAATATTTATGACAAAAAAGTACCATAGTGACTCTGTATGATGAAATGTGAGACCTAAGAGATATAGACTCTCTCGAACAAGCGGAAGAAGAAAAACTGCATCAAGATGAAAGGAATGCTCAATTTATAGATATGAATCAAACTAAGCAGAGAACACTTAGAATTGCATTTGGATCATACAGCAAACCTAAAATCATTTGAGCCAATCCAAGTTACCATAGGCCAAAGGGTCATTAGGATAATGAGACCTTGTCTATTAAATAAAGTCTTGGCTAATCAAACAGTATATGATTATATAAATATGAACACACTAGATCTTATAAAAATTTCATTATTAAATATATTTGAGCGAGAATAATATTGGAATTACTAATCACCTGAGAAATATTTATATTGCATACATATGATGGAGATCAACTAAGGGTGATGGGTTTTAGATTTGAGACTCATCAAATAAAACCCTTTTGATTTCGTGAGTAATTTTGTCGAGATATTAAGATCTTCTAGATTTCACGCTGAAGAGAGAGCTTTGTTAAATTAGTATGAATTTCACATCCTCGTTGGCTAATCGGCTAATGGCGTGATAGTCAGTCTGACTGGTGAGATGCTGAATTTGCACCTCCTTACAAGTTGCGAGTTCAATCCCTTTGAGCTATAATCAACCACTGAGGCAGAAACCACGCCTCTTGGGGTACGAGTAGATTGCACTGGACGAAATTGGGCCTAGCGATACCACCCCATTAAAAAAAATATGCATGGCTCATCTCATCGCCATTTTCCAAGTCAAATGCATATTTTGTCCAGCTTACGCTTTTTCTCTGTCAAAATTGTTCAGTTGAGTTTTTGTTCACTTGTTGATGTTTTAAATCAAAATGGTGTCAAAAAAAAAAAAAATTCGCATAAAGTTAAGTTTTATATTGCCAGATATAACCCTCCAGAATGTATCCAGCATCAAAAAGAAAACTTTTATTTTGCTCAGCCCATCCTATTGCAATTTTGTCCGTCTGGCCAGAACACCTGAGGTTGGCACCCATCCCAACCAGGTGCAACATCTAGGCATCAGGCCAGAAAATCCCAGCCCAGTACCATTACAATTGAGCCCAGTAAGCCCAGCCAAAATAGTAACTAAGCTAGATCCGCTCAATAACTGAAAAATTGTATACATAGTATTGCTATACTATGTATACAATGTTTCATACTTCATCATGTATGATATGGTATCGTTTTATCGTGTGCTCTAAATCACAGAAACATTATAAATCTTTCATATCTCAATCATCAAAGATATTTTTTACTCATCTAGTATTTTTTTTAAATGTTAAATGTTAACCATAAAAAGTAGAATAGGCTGACAAAACTAACATGTCTCGTACTAGTTATATTGAAATAGAACATTGATGATATAATTTTCATCTAACCAATATGTAAAATCTACTTTTAGAGATTTGAGATCAAATTAAAATGCAAAAAAAAAAAAAAAAAGAATTTCCTTAGTTTAACATAGTAATAACAAGTAGTACTAAAACTTAAATATAAACAAGAAACTTGATTAGTGATCCAATTTCAAATCTCCTAATTTTTTTTCAACTTCAGGGTGTTGTTAAGCAGTATTAACATTTTTAATTTATTTTTCATAATCAAAAATAATTGAAACAAATTATTTTGAGCTTTAATAAATTCATTATGATATTACACTCTATCTAGAGGTGTCAAAACGGACAAGACCTGCCCAGCCCAAGAGGAGGCTCATGTCATGCCATGCCCAAGTATACCAGGTCAAGTGGTGGGCCAAGTACGGCTTGGCACAAGGACCCGTTGGCATGATAATTCAGCATGACCTAAATCATTGCCCGACCCCAACGTCTGACATCCCGAGTCCCTAACGCCGACGCCTGACGCCGACGCTTGACCCCGAGGCCCAAGCACGATGGATCCAAATGTCCATCTGGCACCATAACCCAACCGGACCGCATTCATTTTTTCCAGCCCCCCAGCCCGAGCTCAAAGGTTCCTGAAATCACCAAAGCTTTTAGAATCAATAACCATTTGTTTCGGTTCGCCGGTCGAACCGACCCACTGGTCGAAAAAAAAATTTTAAATCTCAGCTGTTAAAGTTTGCATCCAACAGCTAGGGACAGAATCCGATGAGCCTAAAGATTTTATCTGAATATTAAAAATAAATAAAAAAAAATAAAAAAAAATAATAGGTGTACCAAAAAAAAATAGGCACGGTATAAATATTATAAAAAATTAAAACTATAAGAATTCATGTGAGACTTGACACATCAATAGGTATACCGAACTATGCACAAAAAAACATGATACATTAGATCTTAAGTAAACTCAACTTAACTATGAGTTCTTTAAGGTTGGATCTAATTCATCCTCAATATTAATCCCTTTCATATTTCACAAGTCTGGGAGAAAATGCATGCTCAAACTGATTATCATGATAAGTCTTTCAATTAGATTTTTGGAGGATCCAATAATAATCAGTATTATGCAGACTTATTTTGAGTCTGCATATCGTAGGATTTCTAGTTGCTCATCTAGGAACAACATAGTAAAATATTACAAATTAGAAAAAAATAATGATTAATAAATTTAGGGATTATAGTTGAGTTATATCTGTGACATCCGATATCTAGGCTAGCCACGATAATTCATCTTATGTATGCCTCACCGCCCACTATGTAGATTCTAAATAGACATTAAATAAAAAAATGAAGAATCTCAGAGATTCTTCATCCTCGTGATGATCCGACATTTTTTAAGTACATGATAAAAAACTTTTGAGAATATAAAATTCAAAAAAAAAATATTTAGTATCACATTTGATAGTATATCTAACAATAAAAT
Source organism: Sapria himalayana (assembly GCA_029783825.1). Classification (NCBI taxonomy): domain Eukaryota; kingdom Viridiplantae; phylum Streptophyta; class Magnoliopsida; order Malpighiales; family Rafflesiaceae; genus Sapria; species Sapria himalayana. Next base: position 779,228 of record JAREIK010001563.1, on the reverse strand, counting down.
AGTAATTAAGATGTTTGTTAGGAGTATTAGAAATAGACCATTAGGAAAGATTTTATACGTTAGCCCCACATGTCACATCATTAACCTGATAGTACAAGGAATGATGAAGGTTATTTTCTCTGCTTTAAAAAATATATGTAACTTATTAAAATTTATTAGCACGTCTCACAGACAATAAGAGTTCGGTAGTATCTTTTTGTCTATGGGTATAAAGAAAAAAAAAATTACAATCGGATGAGAGATATCATTGGAATTACACATACATTATGTTAGAGTCATGTGTTGGATATAAACACATGATATCCATCTACATCAATATAAAGAATAACGAACTTATTACTAATAACAATAACTATGCTATAAAAATTTTATTTATGAAATTCCTAAAAATTTTTATGATACGACAAATATGTGTTGGTCAGTTTATATTCACACAACTTACATTGTACTCAGGTGCATATACAACATTAATAGCATATTTAGAAAGTTTAGAGATGACCTCATACTTAGCGATATGATTATAGAGATAAAAACTAAGTACTTAAAGTACTGGTATATTATTTTATCTCTTTATTATCTAATTGTTTACATAATTTAACAATAAAATATAAATATTTTTAAGTATTACATTATTTATATTTAAATTTATTAATAATTTTAATATTTAGGATTAAATATTTTCAAAATGGCCTGAACTAGGCTAAAATCCGGCCTGAACAACAAAACCTAGCCTCAAACCCAACTGGGCAGGCCAAAACAGGCATGTCCAAGCACGACCCGGCCCAGCTTCATCACAGCCGGACCGACAGGCCGTGCAAGGCCGACTCTGATGAAATTGTGTCTGGCCAGGCACGGCATAGTTCCTATACCGTGTCGTGCCCGGCATAGCATGATGACCCGATTGAGCTACCTAAAATGAGTCGTGCAGTGCCGGCAGGCCCAGCCCATTTGACACCTCTTAAGTCTTAACTCCAACTAAATTTCATGGTGAATTAAAAAAATAATCAATAATTTCCAATAAAAAAATTTTAAAAAAAATAAAAAAAAATAAAAAAATAATAAAGTAAAAGATATTTAACCAAGTATTATATAATTCATTATTATTATTATTTTATATTTATTTTCCTTTTGTTTTTTATCATTGTACTTTAAGAATAAATATATCAAACATATGAACATCAAAAAAGAATATATCAAAAAGATATAATAGTAATTATTTCTAGGAAAAATGTAGCCAATAATATAAGTTATTAAGGAAGATATCAACTATAGGAGTTATTCAAAAATCTTCATAAAATTTCTCAATTTCTCATTATGTTATTTACTAAAACATAGTATACATATGACAGTTCTTCTTTCTAAGATACTATTAGATAATACAGTTATCATGATTCATTTTTTTCACTTTAAATTCTTGGATCATTGAATCCAAAATCAATAGTTACATCGTATGTAAATATTATTTATTATTCATTATTTTTTTTTCAGAATATTATGATACTCAATGATAAATTATTAAAAATTTTTGATTATTATAAGAAATAACATTGTATTTTATTTCTTTTGAGTATTCTTTTTATTTGTGTGTGTCTCATTAGTTATATTTTTATAAGTTATCATTAAAAGTAACTCAACACTAATTTTATGTTTTCTTTTACTAAATTTCTGGTAGAAAGTTTGAAAATTAAATAAAACCTATCTTCTAGATTGAGCAATAATCTATATGTTATCACTTATATGATTGTGTCCCACTATGTGTTTGAAAGCTATAGAGGTGTAAAATAAGTTGGGGTGGCATAGACATGGAACTAAGCATGAAATGATTCAGCAGTATCTGGCATGACACAACTCAATTCATAATCATGTCTAGATGTGCTGTGGGCTGGCCCATGACACGGCTCAAGCCATGTTGAGCCAAAGTTCTTGGCACAAGAGATGCGACACGGAACAGCCTAGCATGATGGCTCATGTGAAGCAGTTTCGTCATAGTTGTCCAACTAGGCAAACCTAGTCCTAACCTAGGCCAGCCTAGAACAAACAAGGTTACCATAAAATAAAGAACAAACCAAGCTAGCCTGGAGTAAACTCAGGCTAGCCTGGCAAAACCCAGTCTAGCCTGACTATGCCTAACTCGACTTGGCACAACCCAGGTAAAAGGCATACCAATAGGTCATGCTAGGGTGCCCATTTTTAGAACCATGTTGACATGGCAAGCTTATGCTAAAAATCATGTCGTATCATGTATAACTGAGTGGCTCAAATAGACCTAAAAAAAATTGATCATGCCAACATGACATGGTTAATTTGATACCATTAGAAAATTATTAGAAATTAAGGTTGGGCAAAATTAATCCCCAAAAACTAGCTCAAATATAAATTAAATAGACATCATATATAAGCATCATATTTTACTCAATTTTTTAATATTAGACAATTTAACTCCTCATACTCATTATTAGACATTTGTAACATGAAATTTTTGCAGAGAAAGATATCTTTTGGTGGTTCATATTCACTGTAATATCATATTAAAAATTAGATTTATATCATATTCATCCCCAAAAACTAACTCAAATGGAGAAAAACTCACGGCATATAAATGTAGTATATTTTACTTGATATTTTTTGATATGTGACATTTTAACAAGTACTATTTATTAATTATTAATTTATTCTTGATTTAGTTATTCATATTTATCCAAGCTAAGAATGGTTAATCTTGATATTAGAGAATATCTTATCATGCCAATGTGAGCACTAATTCATTTGACTTGATATACTCATATATTTATGAACCATGCAAAGATTAAACTCAAACTAAATTTAAATATTATTTCATATTTATTAATAAATATACACATTTTACTTGGTCGATTCTTTTATATATTAAATCATAATTTTTTTTATTTTTTAATATTTAATAAAAATATAAAAATTATTAAAAATAATAATATATTCAAATATAATAATGATATCTTCAACACTTAAAGTACACCTCTTTTCTTAAGTACTTTTGAAGATATACGATTTTAAATTATAAACTACCTTATCAACCAGATATCTACTTATATCATTTTTCATCATGTGTTATTTCAAATCTTAAACCCTTTAGATAGATTATTCAATTTATTTAAAAATCTTCGAAAATATTTTCTTTGTTTATGATTTCTCCCTTAAGGCTTGAACATTAGAAGATAGTACAAAAGACAATAAAATATATATTTCTTATTTACTTCAATATCCAAGAAAGAATAAAATATTATTCACATAAGACTAAATGAGGAGTAATAAGTACTGATCTTATTTTTTTTTAAAAAAAAGATTTATTCTTTAACAAGTCTATGAACAGTAAGGGTGCAAGAATATTATTTGAATCTATTAATTTTCATCAAGATTTTCATACCTGGCCCGGGGCATTGACCCGGGGAGGGGAGAGGGTTAAAGGGTCAGAGATTCAACCGGTTCGAACCAGGGTTCGACCGGAGGGATAGACCCGGTCTATATATAAAATAAAATATATATTTATTCTTATATATAAAACTTAATTTTCATTTAGTAATAAAATTAAAAAGATACATCTAATACATATTAAAGAGATACATCCAATACATAATCAAGTTCATACTTCATATAATTAGATATATTTATATTTATACTTCATATAAATATATATATGTCCACTGCATCTCCATCTCAGAGTTCATACATAATAATAAAATTAGACAGTTAACAAGTCACATTAGATTAGATATTACCATCTCCATCTCGAAGTAGTAAAGATGAATTACTTGAACATCCACTGCAAATATCACTAGCTCTAAATATATCCACTCATAAATCGTTGTCATAAAAATTTTTAAAAAATAACTTATTTAATTTAAAATAAATAAATACATATAACAAAATAAAATAACACACAAATTTAAAAAAATTACTTTGGGCGCCAATAATATTGAAAGTCTCAGTAGGCATAGGAACTGAATTATTTTGATTAATACTATTTAAAAAAAATCAATAAAATAAAAATTTTAAAAATTATGTAGTTTTTTCAGAAACGGTGCCGCGTGATCAAAAAAAAAGAAAAAAAAATCAGACGGGTCCAACCGGTTAACCCGGCACCGGATCAAATAGGTTACCGATTCAACTGGCGGGTGACCGGTTTTATCCTGGTTTTTTGCTGTCCCCGGTTTTTCTAATTCAACCGGACCAGTTACCAGCTCGGTCCCCGGTTTTTCTGGTTGGACCGGCCGGGTAGTCAGGGTTTCACAACCATGATTTTCATATCTCATTAATAATTTCACGTTGGTCTCCGATTATGAGAAATAGTCACCCATTGGATTCATCCAAACCTGGTGATTCATATTTTGATAAAATTTCAATGAAATTATCAAATATATTAATAAGTATAAAATAAATTAACTTTAAAGAAAAGGAGATTTCCCAATAAAGAAAATTTCTCTCAAGTACAAACAATCTGGTAGCTCTTCAATCTATTCTTGTCCCAATTTAGGATGAGTTTGCAACGAAAAGCATTGATCACTCATGACTTAAAATTAACAATAAGAGAAAGAGACATATGTAGCATGTTCAAAGTAGAGATGGATCTATCGAGAAACCAGATAATTATATAATCAATTCAACTATTTTTGATCTTTTTGATCACTCTCCAAAATAAATAAATAAATTATATTCAACATCTTATTTTACATATATTGTCATATTCAAGTATTTTTTTATCTCTTTTCATATTTTTCTTAATAGTATTAGAATATTAAACTATTCTTCCAAAATTATTATCTCATCCAAAACTTATGACTTAAAGTTTACAATAAGAGAAAGAAACATATGTAACATGTTCAGAGTAGAGATGAATCTCTCAAAAAACCAAATAATTATGTAATCAATTTAATTGATTTTGATCTTTTGATCACTTTCCAAAAAAAAAAAAAAAAGGTTAAATTCAACATCTTATTTTACATATATTGTCATATTCAAGTATTTTTTTTATTTCTTTTTATGTTTTTCTTACTAGTATTAGAATACTAAACTATTCTTCCAAAAATATTATTTCATCCAAGATTGTGTTAACTCATGTTAAAAAAGACAAATGATCTTCAATTTAACAAGACTTGAGAAATAATATCTTAACTTTAAGAAAAAAATATTGTTGATTGTAGAATAGTTTCCAAAATCAAGACCATCCAAATGAAAAGATATATCACCTTAAAAGTCTTTTACAAGAGATTCACTTAGATGTTTGATATGAAATACAAAGATACTTTCTTTGCAATGATCAAAATTTTTTCAATACGAATTATTATATCACTAATGGCTTCTCATACATTGATGATGTATTATTTAAATATAAAGAAAATCTTTATTTATGATGATCTTGAGAAAGATGTGATATGGCCTAAATTAATTATGTAAAGGTTAATTTGTTTAAATTACATTGACAATCACCTCTTTTGAATTACAAGAAAGTATTATAGATTTTTATTTACCTTTTTGAATGAGCACATATGACAAAATAATCTTATTGTTAGTGTAGGTGGATGACATCTTTATTATATAAAATAATGAATTGAGAATCTTCTAACATAAGAAATACATTCAATCATAATTTGAGATAAAAAATCTTAAAATAATCAAATCTGTTCTTGGGATATGTGGCATACTCCATGAGAGACAACATTATCTTCTTAGTTTGTGCTATAGTTGATAATCTCATTTAGCCATGAATTGCTATCTACTTAGTTGTGCTACAGCTGATAATCTCATTTAACCATATATTATTTTTTGTTTTATATGAGTCTTTTAGTTGACTATTACATAAATATACAAAAAAATAATAAAAAAATTTAACTATTTGATTATCATCAAATCAAATATAGCTTAGAGAATCATCATAGTTAGTCATTTTCTAGATTTTTTATGAAATATTCACCTAGACACAATTTTTCGCATATTAAAATGTATGAAAAAAATCTTTGTGCCTTGCAATTTCTTTCAATCATCAAGGGCACCTATAATTAGACGGGTATTTAAGTGCAAGTTGGACATCAACTTGCATCAAGAAGATATCTACAATAAATTTTTTATATATTTCTTGGAGATAATTTTATCTCTTAAAAAAGTAAAAAATACAACATTATTACAAGATCCAGTACATATGAAGAGTTTAAGATTGTGAAGACAGTCGTCACCAACAAGATAGTTTAGATCAGTCATATTCTTGAAGAAACCAAGTATCATTTTACTTATCCTACTACTCTCTATTTTAATAATCAAACAAGTTTTTTAACATGTTTCAATAATGTCCAACTCCAATCTAATGTTTCAGTTAAGTGCAAAACATATAATTATTTACTAATTTCTCAAAGATACAACTTATTCTCTTATAGCATTTTAACTAGTAAATTTATCAAAAAGGCCTTAAATAAGCCTCAGTCATTTTCCTCTCCTCCAATTTTAGTGTTCAAAACATTTATGAATTAACATAAAGTAGTCAGTATCACATGAACTCCTACATATATATACATTTTGACAATATATATATTTTGACAATATATACATTTTGACAATATATACATTGTGTCAATTATTCTGATACACCTTGAATTTTTATTTTTTATTATCTTAAAGTGAGTCCATACAATTGTAGTTCGCATAACTTTTTTTAGACGACAAATGAGTTTGAGTCAACTATTAAAGAGAAGTTAGTTTTGATCTCAGATCTAATGATATAATTTTCATTATTATTTATATCTACATTAAATTTGTTTTTATTAAATTCATTAGTTATCATATTTTAATTTTTCTAATTAAAAAAAACTAATAAAAAATTAACAAACTAATACAAAAATAATATGTACGATAGCCATAATTACAACCACTATGTGGTAATCTACTTTCCTTTGCACTAGTCACTACTATTAAAATTTTTAGATACACTTACACTGCGTATGCGTAAACCATAAATGTAATTATAGCAAAAAAATAACAATGACAGGATCATAGCTGAAACACAAGAGAATGACAGGAGAGAGAAAATAACAAGAGAAGATAATCATGTAAATAAAGAATAAAATTCAAAAAATTTCTATTCTATGTTTATAGAAATTTTTTATGTTAAAAAAAACTATTGTTTTAATAAATATATTGCCAGAAACCCAATAGCCATCGTATTTATGTCTTGTAATCACTAGAAACACATCCGACGACAACAAAGTTTTTTTTTTAATTATTTTTATATAAGACAGTAAAAGCCACAAGCTGTGCCTGCCACTTTCACTACCAGCACCTACTACATGAAAACGTAACGGGCAATGAAAGCCCAAAGGCTGAATAGAGAGGCCATGCCACGTGAGCCAAAACTAGTTTACATGATTGAGTTTTTTTTTATAAATCTGGTCCTACCAGCTGGGTACCCAACCAGGCATGAGTCGTAACTTGTGACCCACTTGTGCCTTGTCATGGGCCACCATTCTCATAAACTATACAAACTGACTAATATAGCAGGCCGTGCATGGCCTAACACAAGGCACAACTAGCTCCAGCCCAGCACAGCATGAGTTATTCCTCGAGCCGATCCCGACATGATTCAGGTCCAAGCATGATTATGGATCATGTCACGTCGGGCTTAGCACAACTAATTTGATTTATTCCTCGTGTCGTGCTTGGGTCACCTGACACACTTGACACCTCTAGATGAACAACATGTGTATTCCTTATGGAAACCAAAATGTCCAACAAATGTGCACTTAAAGGCACGAGCAATCATCTCTTCTCTACCTAGAGAAAGATCCTAAGCATAATAAATATACCTAAATGTCATAAATAAAAGATAAAGAAATTTCACCTCTAAAAATAAAAGTTGATATGAGATGTGACCTAGAATAGAAATAAAAATCTAATCTTGTCAAACTAGCACGACCATATTTTGTGTGGCCCAAGCAGGCCACTATAATAAGATGTACCAACCAACACACATGTTAAGAAAGCAACCCAATACAACATGATGACCGTCATAGCAATCTAGGTCATGTCGGGTCATATGCAAACTTAACATGACCCGAGCAATAGACATGAGTTGTGTTTGACCTACCACGTTTTGAACCCAAGAAAGCTTGGGTTCGTCCCAAGCTAGTATGGGCTTGGTCCATTCTAGTAATGAATCGGTATAGGCAAGCAATGGTTCAGTCCAGGCTAGCATGGATATGAGCAAGGCTAGCATCAACTTGTGTCATGCTAGCTTGGACATGAGCTAATATCGAGACTTGGCTTGGTGAAAAGACTACAATCGAGTAGACTCAGAGATGGGCACAACCAGCTCACTTACCTGGATCCCACTCGACCATATCTTCCTAAAAAAATAATGCATGAGACTCACATGCCAACTCAAGCCTAGATTTCTGCCCAACCAGAGGCAAAACCAAGGCACATTTTGTCACCCAAGATAAATTCGACCCACATGGGCTGGAAACTTGGGTCGTATCATGATGCATGTTGTTGTCAAACACATGTTGGTGCCTAGGAAACTTATCCTAATTGTCACTTGAGCCTGATAGAACAAAAGATAATATCTAACTAATTAAAAATTTAGCAGTTAATATTATTTCTCATCAAAAACACGTAAGAACAATCCTATATGGTATAAGTGTCCTTATTTTTCAAGAATTATCCTATATTCTTCCTTTCAATTATCATATTCAACAAAGTGGTGTCACCACATGATATCTAATGAATAATTTCATATTTCTCATAAAAATAAAAATAAACTAATGAACATATTTCAAAATATTATTAATTCTCAGTATTCTAATACTACAATCAAAATGAATTATTTTTCTTTAATAAAACTTCATAAATATAAATAAAATTTAAAAATTTTTATTAAAAACTAACAATCATATATATCTAGAATAATAATCAACAAAAATAATATCAAAACTCAAGTTATCATGCGTAATCATCCGACAAAATTCACAAACATCTGAATGATTCACATGAAATGAATCTCGCACAACACTTTCTTAACTTGAAGAAAAATAATTATAATATATTTTTCTAGCTGAAATATCTTACAGTCAAAAAAAATTACTCTATTAATGCTCAATTCCATAATCTTTTATTTATATAAAAAAAGATATCTAAATTGAGAGTGTATAATCAGTAGATCAATTGTTTCCAAGCACCTAGTGAGACTCCTATGAGCGAGGAAAAAAAAAGTACAATCAATTTGCTCAATCCTTAGAAAAATTATTTGTATGGTGTATCAATTATGCACAAAGATAACAAATAAAAATATTATCACAACTTAGTTACTCAATAAAATAACTAAAAATGAATAATGACAAATCACTTATACAAATAAAATACAATTCAAAAAAAAACTCAATATTAATATTATCATGCCCCTAATTCATTTATTAGTATCGCTAGCTATAATAATATTAAAAGCTCTAGCCTTTACAAAAAAAAAAAATTAAATATTATCATCTGTGTCATGAGTATTGGTTCCTGAATTTATAACTCAATTATCCAAAATAAGTTAATAAAAAAAAATATGATAGACAAAACAAAAAGTGTTTCAACTGGAACTAACACTACCCCAAGAAAAAAGACATTACATAATCCTAAGGTGAACACACAAAAATCCAACCTCAATAGACCAAATAGCTTATTGTACAATTTTTGAACCATGAACCCCAAAACATCATTTGTAACTCATGATACAACATCGAACACCTCTTCTAAGTATGTCTAAACATTACACAAGAAAAAAGCCGTCACTAACTTTTTTCCTCTTTAAACACTTATATTAGCTCTCACATTATCATTGTGTGTCTAAGTTACAATGGAGTTCTGATTGATCATCCAACTCCACTCCATAGAGATGTAATTGTAAACACGTGAATCTTTCTTTGATAAATTTTTGAGAGAACTATGAGTATCTTCTAACCAAGATGGGTCCACAAAATAGTAAATGTCTCCTAATGCATGCATGTATAGAATACTACGAATCTGATCAGTCAAACACAATTTTTTTAATATAATCTAGCATGTCAATGCATGTATCACCCCAATAATATGCTCCCACAATTATGTCCAAACTACATAATAAGTCATTTCATTTTGATCAATTAATTTATATGTTAATAACTAAGTGATAGTATCATATAGATAAAATATGTTAGACATATCTAAATCAATCGACAGTCATGAATATATGAATAATTGCATACCAATGATCATTCGCTTACCAATCTCAAGTGGTGCTTCATCCTACAAGTATCTCATATATTTTTGGACTAGGCCAAATTTTTGTTAAAGTAATTAACAATGAATATATGTTTTCATTCAATTTCCAATTAGTAATCCTCGATGATCTCTAAAGGTGGCAAATGGTCAAACAACCCTAGCACGACCCAAGAAAATCAGCCAAGAATGACCCAACACTGCCAAACCCCATGCCAAAAAAACATGGTGAGGAAGGCTCATAGTGTGGACTGGGGGATTGTCCTGCTTGCCACAATAGCATACGACACAACATGGACTATGTGACAAAACATAGTCAGGCCATGCCTCGGTCATGCCTCGGATCAGGTAAAAATACTAACTCACGTTGGCACGTGAATCTCACCCCACCATTTTAAAACATTGTGGGGTGATGCCTATGTCATGCCCCGGATCAATAAAAAATCCAACCTCAGGTTGGCGAGTAAATCTCATGTGGCATTTTTTGAAAAAAAAAAAAAAAAGACCACAATGCCCAACTCCGATCGTGGTCTTTTTACCGAGACATGGCTAGTTATTAGCCAGTGCCCGGGCAAGTCTGGCCCAAACCAAGGCTAGTATGGATTCAACACATGTCGGGCAAGGCAAGGTATGGGCTTAGTGCTTGGGCTGTGTCGGGTTTGTGCACGTCCTGACCCAGCCCAACACAACCTTACACATGTTTGGGGTTGCCAAGCAAGCCACCAGGACATGTCGGGATGCCCTCTTATACGCATGTCAGACCAACATGGCCTGTTTATCATCTCTATCAGTCTCACACTAATTCTAGTCATCACAACAGCACACAAATTCCCAATAACAATAAATCCACACACCAAAGTACCTCACATGCCAAAAAAAAAAAACTATCATCGTAGTCGCGATAGTCATCATTACCACCAGACTACTACACTATGATGGACCACGGCCGGTGCCGCCGTGGAAACCATTGTGATCCACCAAAAACCATTGGAACCCTTTTACTGAACCCAAACACCAGAACTGGAACCTCCAGGTAAATCACAGTAGAAACCTCCATATAAATTGCCATAGTCATTACTACTACACTGTGCAGAATCAGCAACACATTTACAGGCACTATCCACCAATGAAACCTCCCATCAGCACCTGCGGAAGGTGCAGTCACCCAAAACTTTGTGTGTCACCCTTACTTCACATCTACTTATGCGATGATACCATGTTACAATCCTGTCAGGGTTCCAACAATAGTCAAGAGAGATAGCGTGAGAGAGGAGAATAAAGGAAAAAAAAAAGTGTTTATTGATTATTAATTTGAAAACCAAAAATTATAATCATACATATATAGTTTGAGGTAGCTCATATGTCAAATGCTCTCAAACAATTTAACATAACAAAAAGAAAAACAAATAGAAAAAAAAAATAAAACACAACAGAAACATAAGTATAGGCTTCATGTTAAATATGATATTATCTAAGATGATAATATCAAAAGAAAATTTAAAAAAAAAATTTGAATATACATTTTACTTATTAGGACTCACATTTTACTATACAATGGAATGAATTACTTTTAAAAGTGTATCAATAAAATTTCTATTTTGAGAATGAAACAATTTCTTTAATGATGTTCATATTAAAGATACTCTCCAAAACTCGATGATAAATAATTTCCTAACAAATAGAGAATCAAATGAGAATCGGGTTTTTTTACTTGCCATATTGTGACGAATTTGGGTCAAGCCAAACATTTTTTTGGGTACCAGGTAGGTCATTTAGCTTAATCCAAATTGTCAGCACTAGCAGGCCTATGTCTATTTTCAAAAAAAAAAAAAAAAATCAAAAATATATTTTTTTTCAAGTGTTTTGCAGCCAGAGATGCAAGTGTGATGCAGCCCATAAAGATCAAGCAATTTCAACCCAATCAACCAGACCAGGTTCCAAATGGTTGGGTCACAAGCCAAGCAGTTTGATCCAGCTCGAATTGCCACTCCCAAAGTAACCTTGTGTTATCCTGCAGAATAAAAAATATGAGGCAAGTTCTACCTGTTAAATAAAATAAAGAACATTGAGATGACCAGTGAGAAAGCCAGTTCATATATCCAATCTGCTAGAACCTGCCATTAAAAAATGGAAACTATAAAAGTTGCAATAAGAAGTGAAGACTGAAAACCATAAGAAGGGAACAGAGTAGCATAGGCAAGATCCTTTTTCCCAAACTAAGTTTCAGAGTCCCACTATAAAACAGGACCTTATAGTTCAAGCCACTGACAATTCTGAAAATAAGCATTATTGACATAACTGAAGACACTTACTGTCAAACAAAGAAGAGTGGGAAGAAAAATTAGCAGAAAATCCATAGTTATTGTCACCATATAAGTCCACCAACTTGCAGAAGAAAAACCTGCAATTTCTCACTTTTTACTAGTCCAATCTACAGATATCTGTTACAAAAGAGGAATAATTTTTTTTTCACAATTTAATCATCCCTTATATCAATAAGGTTGCTTTAATGAAAGTATTGATGATTTTAAAAATGGCAAACTAAAGAAAATAGCATTACTTAACAACTTCCTTTAGTATAAAATGTTCCACAACTTACTAAAAAAGATCATTTTTTTTGTATTTTACAAAAGATAATTGATCATAAAGGTCTGCATTAGGGTCAGTTTGAACATGGTTATGCGAGATGAGGGATGCCATAAGCTGATAGACTGGTAATGATTCCAACATTTAAAATTTTTGAAGAAAAGAGGAATAGTATCTTATCATTAGAATAAACAAGATAGCTAAATTTTTCAAACCTATAAAAAGGCAAGCTGTGCCTAAAAATATATGAAATATTAAGTCAACAAATATTAAAAAGAAAAATGCACTTGGGTCAATGGCCCGTGGGAGCATTCTTTCCTCCTAAGGTCTGCTCCCAAGTAAGTCCAGGCAAGAGAATTCTCGCATGACCAACAACAAGAGTCGAATCCAAGACATTTAGGAAATCCAACTAACTTGAGATGCGATCATGCCAGCTGAACAACAACTAACTCAGGGGACGAAGTCAACAAATAAGAAGATAAGACATAAATGTGTCATAAAAAATTAAAGAAAATTTTCATACAAAAACTAGCATGAATGAAACAAATTAATCTTAGAATATTTGTGAAAGTCACTAGCTGAACCAAGGAGCAAAGTAGTGCCCATGCACTAGCCCTTTAGTGCTTTTTCTTTTTGAATTATTTTGTTTTATTTTATAAAATATAATTATGTTTAATAATTATTTATTAAATATATCATTAAATATTACTCGATTTTAATGAAATCACAATGAATATTTAGTAATCCAAAATATTTATATAATATGGTCAATAAAAAAGAAAGATATAAAAAAATACATAACAATATACAAAAAAGAACAATGATAAATTGTGAACAACATAAACAAATTATGAATAATAAAAATAATGAATTATAAACAACAAAAATAAAATGATAAACAACAATGATGAAAGATCAATAATAATAATAAATAATGATGGTATTGAAATTTAATTTAGTTTTTTATTTATTTTCTTTTTTCTATGATTAGGCCTTGGGAGCACCCAATATGTGGGCTGCCCCAAACCATAAATATATATAAGTTATTATATTTACATGTTTTATAAATTTAAATAATAAAAATATTTTTTTTTCTCCTCTCTCACTCCCTCATTCTGAAACCACTTAAGACCATACCCTAGAAATTATTGTGAGTGGTGGCAAGCCTTCTGCCAATGCAAACGACAGTGTGCACCTGCATCTAGCACCGACAATGAAAAAATTGCCTTATTATTTAAAAAAAAGTACGCTCTTGTTTGTTTTTTGATAATTATTGAGTAAAGGGTGGTGATTAGACGTACGACACTAAGATCCTAGTGATCAAAAGCAAAATAGAATCTAAGAATAATTTTTATGGCAATTCATATAGCGATGCCAATATAGCTCCAATACAATGGATTGTGTGTGAATAAAATTGCATGGATCTTTTAGCTTTTAGAAGTAAGCATGGAATAATGGTGAATTATGTGTTTTATGCCGATTTGATATTTTCTGAGAATTTAATTATGTGACTTTTATAAAAAAATAAAATAATTGAAATTAGTACGGGACCACTAGGAATAATCTAGTTGAAAATAAAAATATAGATGTATTTCTTGTTAACTATATGAGTGAGGATCTAGATTATGAGCCAAAATTACACACATCATCTATTGAAAGAGTCACCACGTACTGAAACCAATAAGTATATGATGATTAAAACTCAATTATTAAAACATCATTAATAGTTAATTGACCATAATATGTACAGTAAATTTGTCTCTTATGACACGTATAAAAAATTTAAACATTAGTAATATTGATGGACTCATCAAGAATGTTCTAATTTGTACAATGACATTACTCGGTTACACGAAAACTGACTAATCAAAATGATTTGACTCATTATGCAACTTGTACATAATTGTAAGAAATGCTTGTTGAAAAGATACGTATGTTCACAAATTAAATAATATTGAGAAAGTTTGGCAATCAAATTTGGAACATTCTTTACTTGCATGTTTTGGAAGAGCAATACATTATTTTGCGAACAGATTTTCGATGAGAATCCACTTCCATTTCTCTCAGTGATTTATCAGACGATGATTTAAATATCTATATCTATCAAAATTGGTATGTTCAATCAAAGTATTACAATGACTTCACCACATAGTAATAGTGAGAGACTTGTCAAGGGTTCTCCAAGAGGAAGGAAGCAAATGTATGTTTGTCACACTTTCACCTCACTGTCTCACTCTAAATTCTTGGATTATGAATTCATGAGTTAACACTCGTGTCACAGCTAACTGCACTATTTTTATTTCCTATGTAGTGTTTAAAACTTCTAATATTATCGTGATCATTAACATTATTATATGAATCGTGAAGTACAAATTATTATGCCAATACTAGGTCTTTTCTTTTGAAATATATTTTTTTGCATCAAAATTTCATCATTTTATTTACTAAATGATATTGTCATAATATTGTTTTTTCTTCTAATATTTTATGCAATATCAAAATATCATACAAATGACTTCATTAAGAATTGAACAAGATGGACAATACATATTTTTCTCTACTCATAAGAATATTTATCAACTAAGACATTCATCATTAGATAGATAAAGATTCTAGAATTGAACATCATGATAATAACTTATATTAACTATGAGATATTTCAATTAAGAAAGTATACTACAATTTCTTATATGTCACTAGAGGTGTCAACCAAGCCGGGCCGGCCCGGCACGATAAAAAACCATACCCGGGCCCGTGCCGTGCCCGGGTTAGGAACGAGCCATGCCGTGCCGTGCCTGACCCGGCACGATTCGGCCCATGGAACGGCACACCGGCACGGGTTCTTCCCGTGCCGGTTTCACGCGGCCGCGCGGCGCCCGGCCCCTCCCGAAAAAAAAATGCGGGTCGGGTTTGATTGGACCCAACCCTCGGTGCCAACTGGCGCTGGCCAACTCCCAAGTCCCAACCCACACCCACTTCCTTCCACTTCCACGTAGCCCTCTGGCCTCTACCCCGATTCCCGATCCCGAACCGACCCAAGTCCCCAACCCAACGGGAAAAAAATTAAAAAAGATTAATAATATTAATTTTCAGCCGTTGGATTCGCCTCCAACGGCTAAGGGGCAGAATCCAACGGTCCTAATAATTCTGCCCCCAAGATAATTATTAAAAATTCAAAAAAAATATAAAAAAAATATCTTTTTTTATAAAAAATTAAAATCTTTAATCTATAAATTTTATCCCCCCTCCCTTTAACATTTATGTTTTTCAAAAACATATACTCTCTCAAATCTTTCTCTTTCTCTCACAAAAACCGTGCATCTCTCTCTCGGGCCTCGGGATTTTGCTTTCGACTTGGATTTTCGTAAAACTCAACTTGAATTTTGAACATTAGAGCTTGACTGCGGTGCACCGTAGACGTGACAGACCTCACTGTTTTTACCGGGTAATTTATTTTATGATTTTTTTACTTTCTCTCTCTATAGTTTCACTCTCTAGACCAAACTTAGGAAAAATAAAAGTCATAAAAAATGACAAATGCACCTGACACATTTAAATTTAGAAAATGAAAATATTACACAGAGGTCTGAGGCTGCTGAAATTTTAGTTTCTCCAGTCGTCTCAACCCTAAGTTCTAAAAAATAAAAAACTATGAGGACTTCTGTAGTTTAGACTCATTTTAAAATCATAACACAAAAAAATATTAGGGATGAGGTACAAGAAATGACACAGTGTAAATATTGTATGGGACTTTTAACATGCAAGTGTTCGTTTAGGACTGGGCACCTTAAAAGGCATGCAGAATTATGCACCAAAAAACATGGTCCATTAGATCCTAGGCAAACTCAACTTGGCACTGCATTTTTTGAGACTAGATCGAGTTCAGTCTCAAAGTTTACTCCCTTCATATACTCCAGTGAGTTGGGTAGAGACGGCATGGCCAGGCTCATCACATTGATGGGTTTTCCGAACAGATTTTCGGAAGATCCAAGGGTAGTGCGCATCATGCAGACATATTTTCAGCCTGCCTATCGTAGGATTCCTAGGTCCACATCTAGGAATGACATACTAAAGATATATAAGTTAGAAAAATAAAAAATAATTAAGAAATTTATGACATATAATGGAGTGGTGTCCGTAACGTCCGATATATGGACAAGTCACGATGATTCTTCTTATGCATGTCTCACGAGCCACTATGTAGATTCTAACTGGACAATCAATAAAAAAATTTTAGGATTCTCTGAGATTCTTCATCCACATAATGGCCGGGCCATTTTTGAGTGTATGATGAAAATCTTTAAGGAATATAAAATTCAAAATAAAATTTTTAGTGTCACATTCGATAACGCTTCTAATAATGGAGTAGCGATCAATATATTTATTAGGAATATTAGAGACGCACCATTAGGAGAGATCTTTCATGTCAGATGCATGTGTCACGTGATTAACCTGATTGTTCAAGCGGGTATGAAAGTGTGTTCACCCGCGTTGGATAATATACGCAATGCACTAAAATATATTCGTACTCCTCGCAGACAACAAAAGTTTGGTAGTCTCTGTTTATCTGCGAATCTTGAGAAGAAGAAATTCCAATCGAATGTGAGACATCGTTGGAATTACACGTACCTGATGTTGGAATCATGTGTTGGATATGAACACGTGATAGCCGATTACGTCAATAATAAGAGTGACGAACTTATTATTGACGACACTGAATGGACTTTAGGAATTTCATTTATGAAATTCTTGAAGATATTTTATGACACGACGAACATGTGTTTGTCGGTTTATACGCCCACCACTTGCATTGTACTCCGTTGCATATGCAACATTAGTAGCATGTTTAGAAAGTATCGAGCTGACCCGACGCTTAACCATATGGTTGCAGAGATGGAGACCAAGTACTTGAAGTACTGGTCCACCGTTCCATCTCTTTATTGTCTCGCTGCATGCATGAACCCTAGGGTTAAGGTGGAAGGGATAAAAAACACGCTGACTTTCATTTACTCGTGCATGAACCTGGAAGAACCACCTGAAGGATTCATTCACGAAAAATTGACTGACTTGTTCACATACTACGATACTAGGCATGGTGGTAGCAGTAGTAAGACTGTGATTACGGACATTGATACCTTATTCAAAGATGATGATTTTTTCATTCAGCTAGCGAGGGGAAAACGTAGGGGTGGACCATCACATAAGAGGGAGCTGTCTCGATACTTAAATACCGATTACTGCTCAATCCTATCACATTCTGATACTATTAATCTTGATTTATTACAGTGGTGAAAATCATATGAGTCCACCTTTCCCGTGCTATCTAGGATGACACGGGATCTACTGACTCCTCCGGTGTCGAGCGTAGCATCGGAGTCTGCTTTTTCTGTTGCAGTGAACGTGATTTCGGATAGGAGATCGAGATTACGTCCAAATATGGTTGAGGCCTTGGCTTGTTTGAAAGATTGGGAGGAATCGAGGTTTAGCATCCATGATTGTGCTGGAGCTGGGACTGGGACTGGCACTACAGTCGCATCCACATCCACTATGATGGCGGAGGAGTTGATTGCCGATGATAATAATCCATATGATACTGATCTTAATGTTGCGACTGATGATTCTCATGATATGCCGATTGACGATTGATGATGATCTACTATTTTTTACTTTCGATATTTTTATTTATTGTACTCTTTGTTTGTACGTTGTGTTGAAACTGATATTTGTTTTGTTCAGACCTTCGGTTTTAAATGGATGATTGGTAATTTTTCATTTGTGTTGTTTATGTTTTTTTTAATTTTTATTTTTACTAATATAATGTATTGATTTATTTTTTTTTATGATTAAAATTTTCTTTTAAAAATTAATAACTTTATTATATAATTAATAATTATAATAAAATTTAAACTAATTTGATATTAAAAAAAAATTTAAACTTTGTTTTTTTAATTAAATTTTCAATTTTAACATTTTTAAAAATATAAATATTTAATACTATACAATATCTAAAATTTTAAATATATTAAAAATAAATAAATTTTCTGCCTCTCGGGCCCGGCACGGAAGCACGATCGTGCCTTAAAAAATGGGCCGGGCCGGCCCGTTTGACACCTCTATATGTCACATTATAAGGGTGTGAACATACTCATTTTATTTAATTCATTCAAATGTTTGGGATCCCTATAATACAATTATATATGATGACTTAATGTATTTTAATTAATTTATTGATAATTGTATGCAACAAACTTGATTATCAGTATTTAATAAAAAAATTTCATATTTTATTAATATTTATAAAATTTTATTAAAAAATAAAAATTTAATTTGATTATGCTATTAGAATATTAAAAACAAATAATTCTTTTAAATATATTTTTCATTATTTTTTAAGTTTTTTTGATAAATACAAGATAGTTTATCAGATATCATATGCTAGCATTAATATATATAAAAAGATAACTGAAAGAAAAACTAACATATAATTAAGATAGCTAAGCAATTTCGACTACATAAATATTTTTTGGGAAAATTATTAACTATTAACTTTCAAATTAATTAGATATCATTTTTTATTCTCTCAAAAAAATGAGTGTACGTCATGAAGTTTGTATTCATTGGATAAACTAATACTCAAAAGAAATATTTACTAAGTATTAATATGTGATTTAGTTAACACTTATATCTCCCCCTTCTCGAAACTACCTGGGGTCAACCCCTAAAAACTACAACATATAATAATCAAAAATTATCACACATAATCCAATCAACAAATCATCATATTTATCAAGACACGTGTATCTTTCTACATCTATTAAAGAAAGAAAACACATGATCCTACAACTTAAGGCTATCTCTATCAATGTAGATAGGGTTCTTGAGTTTGCTTTAGCATATGGATAAACTCAACATCTTTGACCCTAGAAACTGTTATCATCTAACGTTAGTGTACCATCAAATATAAAATCTTCAATATCTCCATAAAATGCTATATTTTCAATTTTATTATTTCAATCATTCATTCATTGTTATCATTAATATTTTTCAAAAAATTATAATAATTATATGATAATCATGTCCTTCGATGTTGGTTATAATTAATATCCATCAAATTATTCAAATTTTCATTATCATTATCAAATATATTCCTAATATAAATTATAATCTGAATTAATTATATAAAGTTTATTTTTCTAAATAATATCAATGTCATCATCATACAAATCTTTGTACAAATTTATCTCATGAAAATCAATTAAGTGTCGATAAATTTATTAAATAAAAGTCAAAGCACATTATTAATGAGAATATGTGAAATGATTATACCCTTTTTTGCTCCAATTTGATCTAACAATTGTATGAAACTCACACATTATCATCTAATGTCATTGTATTAAACATAAAATCTTATATATATATCCATAAAAATCTATATTTTTTCTTTTATTTTTCTAATCAATCGTTCAATATTATCATTAATATTTTTTTTAGCTAAATTATTTATAGGACATTCATGTTGCATCATTTATATTGTGGTAACATTTGATATTCATCAAATTTTTATCATCATTATCAAAGTATATTCCTAATATAAATGAAATCGATCATA
Organism: Sapria himalayana; assembly: GCA_029783825.1. NCBI lineage: Eukaryota > Viridiplantae > Streptophyta > Magnoliopsida > Malpighiales > Rafflesiaceae > Sapria > Sapria himalayana. The sequence goes on along the minus strand of JAREIK010001563.1, from coordinate 758,773 downwards.
TAAATTTTAATTCTCTAAATAATATGATCATCAGACAAATCCTAATAAAAATTTTAACTCGTTAAAATCAAATAAATGACCAAATACTTATGGAATTGAAATATAAAAAAATACAATGAGAATAAATAAAAACTTTATACAATGAGAATAAATAATACAATGAAAATTTTTACACTCATTAATAAAAACTTTATGAATGAGAATAAATAAAAAAATAATACAATGTTGCATGCAAGCTTGATCTATCACATGTATGAAATTCAGTATCTTTGGCCCTGAAAACTTTATGTTTAACATAATCATCTAATATTAATGAATTAAACATATAATCTTCACTATCTCCATAAAAATTTTTATTTTTTCTTTCAATTATTCTAATCAGCCATTAATTATTATCAAGTTTTTTTCAAAAAATTAAATTGGTTGTACGACACTCATGTTACTTCTTTGATGTTGGGTATACTTAATATTTGATAGATAATCCATAAAAATCAATATTTCCATAAAATCCTCATAAAAATTTTAACTCAATCAAATAAGTAACTAAAAACTTATGCAATTGAAATATAAATACTTTATTAATGAAAATAAATATAAAAATAATACAATATTATATGCATGCTTGCTACAATACTTGTATGAAATTCAATATCTTTGGCACTTGAAATAATAATATTATATGCTTGCAATAGTATAAATACTTTATTAATTATTATCAAGTTTTTTCAAAAAATTAAATTAATTATACAGCACCCATGTTATTTCTCTAACATTGGGAATACTTAATATTTGATATATTATTCAAATTTTCATTATCATTATCAAAATATATTCGTGATATAATCAAAATCAAACATATGTATGTTATTTCTCTAAACAATGTGATCATTAGACAAATTTTCATATAAATTACACCTTAAAAATCAAATAAATAACAAGAAACTTGCGACATAGAAGTCTAAGCATTTTATTAATGAGAATAAATAAAAAATTTATATATTACATCTTTTTTATACACATCATAATTATAATTTACTTTCAACTTTCACTTCTAGAATGGAAATGAAAAAATAATTAAAAATATATTTTTTGTATTGGCCTCAATAAAGTTAGAATTATATTATTACTTCTCATAATATTATTATTTTCATTAAAAATATCCGTGAGTCAATTTATTATATATTTTATCACTGAAATTTTAAATTTCAAAACTAAAATATATTTTGTTTATAATTTTTATATATATTATCTTTTTTGTTTTTTAGTCACTTATTGTTTGCAAGAGACTAAGCGGAAGGATAAAAAATCTAAAGAGATTAATAGCTATAAGATATGATATGTGAACAAAAAAATAAATAAAATAATATTAAAAAAATTATAGATGAACAATTCAAAATAAAATAATAAAGATCGAGAAAACTAATAATAAATTTGTAGCAATTGAATTAATAGTAATGAAAAGATTCTAAATATAATTAATATTTATGCTCTACAAGTAGAATTCAATAAAAAAAATAAATTCGGAAATATAAGAATTTGTGCAAGGTATATCAATGAAAGAAATAATAATAATTAATAAAGATTTAAATATTCATGTAGTGAAAAGTAATGAGGGTTCGAAAAAATGAATAAAATAGAAAGACTTAAATTGTATTTTAGCTTATGGCACTTTCATAGCTAATATCTATTTTAAAAAGAGAAAAAAATACTTAATAACTTTTAAAAGTGATTCTAATAGGAGCTAGCTTTTTTTTAATATGAGAGAACATAAAATATTATATAAATATTAGTTGTAAGTAAGAGTCTAATCACTTAATATAGATTAATTATAATTGATTTGTATCGTAGAAAGTCCAATCATATAAGACTTAAAAAATTATTTGACGATAAAATAGTAAAACTTAAAATGATAAACAATAAATTTTTTAACAAAAAGCTAGATGACAAAGTTAATTAATCGATCAAAATAAATGCAAATATTATGTGAAATGAAATGCAAAAATATATAAAAAAATATCAAATGAGATGTTAGACATATTTAAATATATATTTACTCACATTAAATAACTTAGTGATTAAAATCTAAGGTACAATAAATTATTAAGGAGAAACAAACTTTTTTCAAAAAAATACAGAAGAATAAAAAAATGATATTATAAAATTATATAAAAATACAAAAAAGAAAACTAAAAAAATAATAAATAAAATTATGATTAAGGCACATGATGAATTATATGATAAACTATAAAATAAAAAATAACAATATTTATAAGTTGGCTAGGATGAGAAATAATGAAAATAAAGAAATTAATCAATTAAAATATATTAATAAAAACAATCAAAACAAAATAAAAGATAAAAAAATTAAAAAGAGATGAAATATATATTTTCATTATCTTTTAAATAAATTCATATATTCATATTTAAATATTGAGGATAATAAAAGATTAAAATTTTCATATAGATAATCAAAATAAAACTCATGGAGAATAAAGAAACTCTCAAAAAAATAATTATAAAAAAAAAGCCTTAATGCCCAAATGTATCCCTATTAAAGTTTATAGGATCATGCATGAAACATGAATGATATATTTGACTTTTAAGAATTTTAATTTAAGCTAAATAAATTTACTATGAAAATAATTAACTTAGTCAAATAATTAATTGGAAAAAACTAAAAAAATATGAAGAATTTATGTATTATATTTATCAATTTAGATACAGCTTATGATAGAATACTAAAAGAATTAAATTAGTCCAAAGTTATATTAATTCAAAACATCATTCTCAATTTTTCATTAGTTATGAAACTACACTAAGGATAGAGGTGTCAAAATGTATATGGTGTGTTGGCACAACCTATTTCTTTGTGGCCGAGTCGAGCCACCATGCCATGTTCAACATGGCACGGCTACTAATTCATCAAGCCCAACATGACATGTTTGGCCCATAATCAGGCACATTCATGTGGGGTCATGATGGATCATGATGGTTTATAGGTTGCATTGCAACGGCAAGTGCCAAACTGCCAAGCAGGCAACTTGAGCCCTGAAATCTGAATTGAATTTGCATTTGTATGCGCCCAAGTCCTAATTTACATTTGTGTGTGTTGAACTCAACTTATATGGCCAGACTTTTTTAAAACCCAGCCCCATTGGCTAGTTACCCGACATGTCATGACCGATAATGGGTCATTGTGCATGTGGATTGTGCCAACAGGCCAAGCACACATATCATGTATGGCTCAACACAAGGCACAACTGACTCCAACTCAGCACAACATGAGTCATGCCAACATGATCTAGGTTCAGGCACAGTTCTTGGCCGTGTTGTACCTAATGTAATGCTCGGGCCGACAGGCCCACTTGATATCTCTAACTAAGGATTAATCACTAAATCCTTATATTTTAAAACTAATTATGAGTGAATTAAAAAGAACCTCTAAAAAAACATGCTTTGATATATATTATTTGTATATGATATATTATTAATTGATGAGACTGAAAAAGTATTAAATACAAACCTAAAAAGTTGGAGAGTTGCATTTGAGTTTAATGAGTTTAAAATTAGTTATTGGCATTGAAGCATAGACATGCCGACCTTGAGGAGTCTCCATGTGTAAAACACATGGACACGCAAACAAACACTAGACACATGTTGAATACGTGTTTGATATGACACATGACATATCATTGACCATATAGTAGGTCAAAGACATTTATTGCGACTTGGACATGGCTCGAACACGACTTGGCATGGTTCAGACCAATTTCATCTTTGGGCTTAAAAAACCAAACCTTTGCTCATCTTCTTCAAAAACACAAAAATGACACAAAACATTGAAACACCAAACATCTAGGGAAAAGGTATGCTTCAAATATTTTTGTTTTCAACGGAAGTAAGGGGGCATCACTGATTCTAACGATAGGGGGAGCATCGCTGGTTCCAAAAGAAGGGGGTTGGGGCATCACTAGTTCCAGCAAAAAAGAGAGAGGGGGGAAGATGGGAAGTTGGGAACAGAATAAAAAATAGAAAATGAATGAATTAAATTTTTTTTATACTTGATTAATATTTTTGATGCATAATTATTTACATGCATGATTAACACATATTATTAAAGGCATGGCTGAGGCTCAGGCGCCAGCACTCTCAGTGAAAACACCTCGCTTCAGGTAAGGCGTGGCAGGGGAAGCAAAAAACTGTTGGAGAAGTGAGAGGAAGCGAAGTCAGGAAGAGGCACAGCAGGTCGGAGCATCAGAAAATAAGACTCAATTCCAACCCAAAACAACGTCGTTTTGTGTTGGGTTTTATTTTTTTTTTAAATCAAAACAACCCAAAATGACATCGTTTGGGTTAGTTTTGATTTTTTAAAACCTCAAAACATCATTTTGAGGTTCTGATTAAAATAAAAACACTCCAAAACAATGCCATTTTGACCTTCCAATAGCGAAAATGACATGGCTTTAGGGGTTTTCATTCTTAAGCTCTATAAAAGCTCATGTTTCTCAAATTAAACCCTAAAACCCTCAAACAAACTCTTTCAAAATATTCTCTAGGCTGGATTGAAAATGATACAAAATAAAAAAATAGTCAAAGATATTTCTTTCATTTTTCTTTTTCAATTTTTCTATTTTTGTTGTGAAAAAATTTTAGAAATAATTTCAAAAAATTTTAAAAAAATTGGAAAAAATATAAAAATTTATGAAAAATAGTAAAAATTTCAGAAACAATTTTTCTATTTCTAAAAGAGTGAGACATTGGCCAACAGCTGCACATTGTGCAAAAATAAGTCAATGTGACTAATCATATCATCTTACATTATGACTAGGCGAGAAAATATTATGGCAACTAATGTTCTTAATTTTTTGGTATTCAAATGATTATATGAGTCAATAAGGGACACACTCGTAGAGTGACATGATATTAGTGTAGATAAAATACCACTAAGACCAGAAAAAATACTTGTATTTTTTACAAAAATAGTAGATACTTTGAATGAGGAATTATCAAATCAAACATTAAAAGTTATTTTCCTTAACAATTTAACTTTGTGAAACCCGTATATACAGGTTATATATAAGTGAAAGTTTAAAAAAAAAAATCAGAGTATAAAAAAAATCAGAGTAAAAAAAAATTAAATTTTCAGAAAACTAATGCTTAAAATATGAACACAAATCTGAAAATTAATGAATAAATAAAAAAAATTATGAAAATTCTGAAATAATTTGAACAAAAATTTTAAATAATTATAGTTGTTTGCCAAAAATTGGGTATGTTTATGATTTATAGAATTATAGATTTATAATATATTCTGTATATTTTTTCCATTTTTTTCTCAATATAATTATTATTTTATTATCGATTTGTTGTAAAGCTACAAAAAAATAGACAAAAATTAAAGTTGAAATAGATGCCATAAGTGTAAAAAATGATTTGATATGAAAATATACTCATGTATTAAATGAGAAAAATAAATGTATGCTCATTTGTATTTTTTACAATAAAGTAACTAAAAAAGATATTTATAGACAAGAGCAACACCTTGTTAGAGAATTTAAAAATTCAAAAAAGTATACAAGATGTGCCAAACATGTTAGGAAGTAATAGAAGCTTATATGCTAGTTAAAAAAACTCAAAAAAATCAAAAAAAAAAATTTAGGAGTCATAGTGTGAAAGAAGATATGTTTGGGTTCCAAAATGAAGATGATGAGAACCTGGAGGTTACTAGCAAATGGGAATAAAAATTATTTCTAGTGGTGGTAGTGCTAGTTGCATGAAGAAATTTGAGGCAAAAAGATCCTATGAATCATTTCTTCACTCCTAATCCAGAAATAATTGTTCAAAATTAAAAAAAAATACTTAAACTACTAACAATAATGCATACAAGAAAGAGGCCAAGGAAAGAGCTGATCTATTATTTTGTAGATGAATGTATGTTGCAGCGATTCCATTAAATGCAGTGAACTATACTAGTTTCCAACCAATGCTTAAGACATTGGGCAATATGATGTGAGCAACAAAGAACCAAGTTCTCATGAAGTAAGAGTTACTAACCTCATGAAAGAATTGACTTTCACAAATGATGCAATGAAAATTTATTTCATAGAATATAAGCAAAATGAATATCCAATTATATCAGATGAATAAACTGATAAAGAATGAAAGGTCATTAGTGAATTTCTTGATAATTTTCTTCAAGAATGACTATGTTTATGAAATCTATTAATGCTTATTATATGATCAAAACAAGAAAAAAATTATTTGAATTACTTAACAGTTGGGTGAAAAAAATTGATGAAGACAATATTATTCATGTGATAACAAATAATATTTTAAATTGTATGACGGCATGTACTTATAATTTAATTTGAAATTTTCATTTATTTATGTATATAAGTAATTACATCTATTATTTATTTGTTATGTGTTGAAATTATGTAGAGAGATTTTTGGAAAAGGAAATACCACACTTGCATTAAACACCAGATGCCGCACAATGTCTTAAATTGATACTAAAAAATATTAAAAAACTATCACACGTCAAGAAAATAATAGAGAATGTCATATCCATAAGCATCAAAATCTATAATAGAATGGGTTTGCTCAACATAATGAGACACTTTACTAAGCAAAGAGAGTTATTAAGGCCTACTAAGGCTCAGTTTGCAACGGCCTGTATCACATTTACTGAACAAAAAAAAAACTTGAGGAAGAAGTTTACTAGTTCAATTTGGACAAAACGTAGTTGGGCAAACGAGCAAAAGAAAAAAAATGTAGCCAATATAATTTTCATATCTTCTTTTTAAAACAATGTAGTGTTTTATTTGAAGGTGTCAGGCCCTCTTGTACATATGCTTCATTTGGAGAATGGTTAAAAGATGCCACCTATGGGCTACATTTATGTAGCCATGAAAAAGGAAAAGAAACTCATCATCAAAAATTTTAATAAAAATGAAAAGAAATATAAGAAAATTATGAAAATCATTGATAAAAAGTGAAAGGTTCAGCTTCTTCGGCCTTTGCATTCATCTTGGTATTTTTGGAACCCACAGTTCTATTATGATACAAACGAATTAGAAATTGACCTAGATTCAAAAATCTTTGAAGACGTATGTAGTTGTATATCAAGATTAATAAAAAATAGAAATGAACAAGATATAATTATATCATAACTAGACCTGTACATGCATGCTAGAGACCTTTTTAGTAATAAGTTTGCTATTTGAACAAGAAAGACTAAACATTCAAGTTAGTCCTTTAATTTTGTTAATTAGTGCATTGAAATTATTATATATATTTGGTTAAAATAAATAAAATATTCAACTAATAATTTATTTATATTAATTATAGCTGAATGGTGGAGTATGTTTGGATCAAGTACTAAAAGTTTGTAAAAATTTAAATTGAAAGTTTTCAACCTAACATGCAATGCATCAGGTTGTGAAAGAAATTAGAGTATCTTTGAGAATGTAAGTTACTAATTCAATTACATACAATTGAATTTATGTCTTTAAACTCTTTACAACATTCTTTAATGTAACTTAAATTCTTCATAACTAAAATATTAAGATATAATCATGAAAATTATTTATTTTTCTAGATTCATAGCAAGAGAAGAAATAGATTGGACCATCAATGCTTGAATAATTTGGTATACATTAAGTACAACTGAACATTGATGAAAAGATATATTGAGCATCATACCATTGATCTCATTATCTTGAAAAAAAATAGATAATAAAAATGAATGGTTAATGGGAAGAATAAAAGATGAAGATGTTGCAGAAGATAATTTTGTATTTGAAGCTGATGAGCTAGTGGAGTTGAGGAGCTTAGGATTTATACAAGAGCTAAACCAAGCAAAACACCAACATCAAAATCAAAGTCAAGATCATCTAGCTTCAAACATACTCCTACTCTTGCTTTGAATGATGTAAATAAAGAAATAATTGATTCATCAGAAGAAAAAGATAAAGAAAAAGAAGAATGAAATATTGATGATGAGAATAATATGAATGATAATTTTCTTGATTTAGATTTAGATGTAAATACATGAGTATTTATTTTGTTTTTGAATTTTAAATTTTTATAATGATAGGATACACTAATGATGTTTATTATTTTGTTTTGAAACTTTGAATATTTGGATGATCGAAATAAAATTAATGTTTAAATTTTGTGTTTTATGTTCTTTACTTTATTATATTATATTATTATATAAAAATTAAAGATAATATTTAGTAAGATACATAATTTTTATTTGTATTAGGCTGGGTGTGCCTCAAATAAAAAAACTCACACCTCAAGTGCACCTGGCGCTCAAGGCCCCAAAAGACTTTTGCATCTCAGTGCATCTTGTGCCTTAAATAAATATGGATTAACATTATGAGGACACCTCACATCAATTAATCTTTAAAAAATTCAGGGAAAGATTAATTTAAATTTATGATTAATATTTTTTTATGATACAGAACTAAACAATGAATAGTAATTCTGAGTCTTTAATTAATCAACAAAATAATTAAGATGATAATGCTCAATTATAAAGTTAAGTCACAAGAGAAGTAAAATTAGGTAAAAAAAATATTACTTTTCAATATAATTTTTGCAGACAAATATAAAAAATATCATATTATGAAATCAAGGCTCACCTCTTGAAAATTAAAGGAGCCGAAATTACATCTTGTACTATAGTAATAAATGAAAATTTAGTTAAGATATGAATGATAATAGAGAAAGCTGAACAAATGATAAAAATATTTAATCTTAAGCAAGTTCTTTTACTCAGATCAAATGCTGGAATATCAAAAATTCCTTTTCTAATGATAGTGTTATTGATCTAAAAAAAAGAATGAGATTGATTGGATCAATTGAAAAGATATTCAATATGGGCACATGTGAAATAGTCGGCAATAAAATAGCTAGGATGTTTTACACAGAAGAGTTAACTTTTCACTTGGCTATAAATTATTATTATGATCATGCCTTTTAAAGTGCAAATTAACTTCAAATTAAGTTTCGTCAGGCTATAATGTATTTAGAACTAGATTATTGCAGAAAGATAAAAATAATATAGAGAATCTATTAGTATCAATAAAAAAAACTTAAATTGAGAAAAGAGTGAGTGTTTGTAGTGATGGATAGTCAAATGCTCAAAGAAGACTATTTATTAATATCATGATAATTTCAACAATAAATTATGAAACAAAAACAAAGGAAAAATATTTTATAGCTAATTTATTAATTAACACTATACAAAAAATTAGTTCTCAATACGTTGTTTAAGTTATAATTGATAATACCACTGCCTACAAAGAAGTGAAACATATTATGAAAGCAAATTTTTAACATATCTTTTGAATCTCATGTATGATTCATACTCTCAATATTGCATTAAAAAACATATGTATATCATCAACACACCCAAGATATAATGATGCGGTAGAATAATATAGTTATGAATTATATAATAAGATAAAATTTTCATTTTGTTAGATATCTTGTAATAAGATATAATAAGATAGAAATCTCTTTTCATTATGTTAGAAATTTCATTATGTTATATAATAAGATATAATAAGATAGAAATATTATAAGTTATTTAAGTTAGATATCTTGAAAATCAAGTGATGCATCATTCATCAAAAATTTCATTATGAATTATATAATAAGATAGAAATATTTTTATTATATTGCAAATTAAAATTTCTTTTAGTGACCAATACATATTTTACTTCAACTATTATTATATTTAAATAAATAATAATAATAAGAGATTTGAAATAATTAGTGATAAATAAAAAATAGAAGATATATAAAAAAGATATTGTAAAAATTAAAAAAATAAATGATAAAATACTAAATGAAGAATTTTGAATAGATGTAGATTATATCCTTAGCTTCATAGCTCCCATGTATGACTTATGAGATAATTTGGTTAGCTGATAGCCTAACACTGACAAACCTTACCTTCATTATATTTATAAGTTATGATAATTCGATGATCAAAAAAATGAAGAAAATCATCTATAAAAAAATATATAAAAACTACACAAAAAAATTAATGTATAATTAAGATTTATTAATTAAATATTTAGGTTTAAATTAAAAGCTTCAAATTTTAATTATATTTGAACTTATATAAATTATTTTATAATTATACTTAAGTTTTTTGTTATTAGGAATGAAATCTTGATGGAAAGATGGACTAAAAATCACATACCTTTATATTGCTTAGCTCATTCCTTAGATCTAAAATAATCTTAAGAGTTTAATTGTAGGCTTTTATAATTTAAATATAAATGATATTCTATAATATTTAACTTTTTAAAAATTATTTCATAATTTAACTTTTAAGTATTATAGCCAACAATAACTTGATGAGTCTCATGATAGTGTTCCACCACATCGAGATATGAAAGTAGTAAGAGAAATAAAAAAATATTTTAAAAAATATGTTTCAAATGAAGTTGAAATGAGATGGGAAAATAATAAGTATGCTACTTTTTCTACATGCTTGGAAAATTTTTCTAGTAGTGATTCTATCAATGATATATAACAAATGAATCCTATTAAATGATTGATTATTCATGAAACTTTCGCACCAATACTTCAATTTATAATATTGAAATGTTAGGACAATACAACACAAAGAGTTAAGAAATTGGTTTGTCCATAATAATCTTCATCTTCTATCAAGAAGATATTCAAACTATAATAAAAGTGAATTTAAAATGTGAGATATTGAAGAAGATAATTTTGACTCAATGAATATAGTGAATATTGAAATTATTGAGATTACAAATCTTTTTTTTGCTGAACCTAAACTAGAATCCATTATATTTAATTCATAAGAAGATGTTAGCCTTTAATTTTAGTATTATTTATATTTGTGTTTAATTTTTATAAAAAACTAAAATAATATTTGAGCATTTGTAATTTATTTATCTAAATTGTATTTTAAGGACAATATTTATAAGAATAATTATTTTTATTTTATAATATTATGTAGTGTCCTTATCATATATGTATCTTGATTTTTTTTAAATGTATTGTGTCATCATATCCTGTCGTGTTGTATCTCAATGATCATATTCATGTCCGTGCTTCTTAAGTTATAGCAAAACATGGTACTTCAAAAATAAGTTTAATAATATTAAAAGAATTATGATGTGATAAATAAAATAAAAAATATCAAAGAGCAATCATTTCAAGTACCTAGATTTTATATTAAATAAAAACAAAATGAATAATAAAAATATATCTCATAAAATAAAGGTTTGATGAACCAAAAAGAAAGATATGAGTTTCCCTATGATAAGTGAGTATCATTTTGATTAAGAAAATTATATGAAATATTTATAAAATCAATCAAATTGTATGAAAATAAAATACTAGGTAGAAATAACATAATTTAAAAAATAAAGATATTAGGAAGATTGAACCCTCTAATGACACTTTGGAACTATTATCTTATTTTTCAAAATTATTTGTTGTTAATCACAGAAGAGTATTCATTGTGAAGCACAATTCCAATAGGAAGATTGATCACCTAAAAATAAACCTTGATATGAATGAGTTTACTCGAGCAATTAGAATGAATTATTAATATACTTTTTTAATAGCCAAGATGATCTCGATATAGATATTTATATCATTGACAACTTCTCACAATAAAATGATGTACCCATTAAATGAGAAAGTTTAATTTTTAAGATAATTTTGAGAAGATGTATATAAAATAATCACCTAATTTTGAGCATTATACTCAAATTCAATTTACAAATTATAAAAGAGATTATATTACCAAAAGTAATCATTTAAAGCATATTGTGAGATTTTCAATGATAATCAACCAATGCATAATGTAAGAAGTTTTCATTAACAATCACCACTTTTGATTAATGCAAGTATGTTACAGATTACTTAAATATTTTTTTAAAAGTTCAGATGACAAATTTATCTTACTAATTGTGTATGTGCATGATATTTTTATTACGCGAGATGATAAATGAGAAATAGAGATGACAAATATTGTATATGTAATTTATTTTTTGATAATCTGTTTGTATAACCAAATTTTTCTGTTTCTATTTTAATATTTTTGTGTAAGTACAAGAAATAAAATATTAAGAGACCGTGGATGCAGCAATAACAGAATAACAGATGTCCAAAATTTTTTGGAACAAAATTTAACCCATCCCATGACCTGACCCGCTCTAGTTAAATGAACCGAGAGAGTTATTACTATAAAATATTTTGTTATTTTTAATTTCGGGTTACTATTTTTGGACCCGGTGAATTGTTCGTCACCTTCTTCTCTCTCTCTCTCTGCGATTATCACGACTATTTTGCGTTGCATACTGTAAAATATTTTTTTAGGTTTAATCTGTAACGCATAAGCATTTTCTGATAGATGTAGCTAGTCGTACTCAGCGACTAGCAAAGCAAGTTATTTTTGGTATTTTATTTCTCGTTTTTTATTATGTCGTGGTTGGATTACTGGATTATATATATATATATATTACTTGTTAATCTGTTGTTCGTGTTATTTTCTGTATTTTAATATCACTACCATAGAAGCATAATTACCCAACAATTGGTATCAAAGCGGGCTTGCGAAATTTTTTGAGAAATTGTGCTATTAGGGTTTCTGATTTTTCTGCACAAACGATATTCTGTTGAAATGGCAATAAACCCTAAACACCACGATCAAAAAATTCAATGGCAAAAACAAGTTTAGTATGTGACAAATTAAAATGCGAGCGCATTTGAAAAATTTTGATATTTGGAGTCCTCTGGTTTATAACTTCAGTCCTCACACTGTTGTTGCTCTTGGAATAACTGAGACTGAGGCTTAGAGACGTGAAGAGAAAGCACACTCCACCATTCTGTTAAGCTTGTCGGATGAAGTTATTGCTGAGGTAGGAGATGAGAAATCTGCTGCAGGACTGTGGCTTAAGCTCGAGTCACTGCATATGACTAAATCACTAACAAACAAGATTCTGTTGAAGAAAAGACTGTTCACACTGAGGATGCAAGAGGGAACCTCTTTGAAGAAGCATATGGATTACTTAAATAGCATCCTCATGGACCTTAAACGTGTGAATGCTAAGGTAGAAGATGATGATACACTTCTACTCTTAGTTTCTCTTCCTACTTATAAGAATTTTGTTGAATCTCTCATTGTGGGAAAGAAATAGATTACACTAGAGAATGTTCGGGCTGTCCTACACTCTAGAGAGATGAGGCAGAAAACTACAATTGAACGAATTAATCCTACTGGATTGTTGGTAACAAACAGAATGCCACAACTTGTTTTATTTTAAAAGAATGAAAATAAGCTTCAGAAGAGGTCAAAAGAGGATGATACTTTTCACTACTATAAATAGAAAGGAAATTGAAAAGCTGAATGCCCGAAGAAGAGAGCAAGACTAGAACAGCAATGTCAGCCTAACCCCCCACCTGCTGATGCTGTGACTTTTGATGATCTGGATGATGGAGAAGACCTTGTGTTGGAAACCTCGACAACGATCGCAATATCAGATTCTTAGATCCTGGATACTGGTGATTCCTTCCATATAAGCACTCGCTTGGAATAGTTCAGCAAATATGACATGAAGGAAGTTGATCATGCTGTGGTGAGGAACAGCCAACCATGTAAGGTAGTTAGAATAGGTACAGTTAGACTGAGAACTTGAGATGTGCGAATAGTCTCACTTTCAAATGTGAGATATGTCCCTGAGATGACAATGAATCTCATTTCTCTTGGTGTTATGGATGATCAGAAATATTCATTCAGTGGTAGAAAGGGAACACTGAATATTCACCGAAGAAATGATATTGTACTAAAGGGACAGAAGACTGGAACGCTATACACACTGATAAGTTCCATAGTGACAGGGACTATTGTTGTCATATCCGGAGAGCCAACATCTAAAGATAAAGCTGAACTTACCAGACTGTGACATATGCGGCTCACACATATGAGAGAGAATGGTATAAAAATTCTCTCTGATCTCAATCTTCTTGTTGGTCATAGAGTCAATAAATTAAATTTTTGTGATCATTGTATTTTTTGTAAGAAACATAGAATTAAGTTTGGTAGGGTCATACACTGTACAAACAGTATTTTGGATTATATCCATGATGTCTGTTGGAGCCCTTCTAGAGTCACATCTTTTGGAGGTACTCAATTTTATTTATGTTTAGTTGATGATTACTCCATGATGTCATGCGTATTTATGATGAAATATAAATCTGAAACTTTTATAAAGTTTAAACAGTTGATTAGCTTAGTGGATAATCAAACATTAAAAAAGATTAAACTGTTACGAAGAGATAATAGTCTAAAATTTTGTTCGTCTGAATTTGAGAAATTCTGTAAAGACAAAGGTATAGCAAAACACAAAACTATTAGGGACACTCCTCATCAGAATGGCATTCCTGAAAAAATAAATCAAACTCTTCTAGAGAGAACTAGATGTATGCTCTCTCAATCAAGCTTAGGCAAGATATTTTGGGTTAAAACTATTAATATAGCATGTCATCTGATAACCAGATCGTCACATAGTGGAATTAATTTTAAAATTCAATTTGAGGTGTGGACTGGTAAATCTGGAGATTATTCTAATCTGAAAGTGTTCAAGTGTGTTGCCTACTATCATGTAAATAATGATAATTTTAAACCACGAGCAAGAAAAGAAATATTTGTAGGATATGATGATGGAGTTAAGGGATTCCATATCTGGTCACCATCTAAAAAGAGAGTGATTCTCTCTAGGAGTGTCACCTTTGATGAAAGTGTCATCTTAAGACAAGTATCTTGTCCTATCCAGTTACCTGATGTTCCTCAAGCTGAACTTAAGGTGGAGCTAAAATCTGAATCTGTAATTTCAAGAAGGATGTATGTTGTCTCTAGACAAACAATGAATAATCATGAAAATGATGTTAAGTCTATTACTAAACCTAATCCTGAACTTGTACCTGACGAGTCTATTCCCTACTGCATTGCAAGGAGTAGACAAAGGAGGGTGAATGTACGTCCTCCTTTGAGATTCGGCTTTGATGAATTGTAGGGTTTTCCCTACAAGTTGCCGAAGAGATTGATATTTCTGATCCATCCTCCTTCATGAATACTATTAGATATCCTGAATTTGAGTCATGGTTAGTTATCATGAATGAAGAGATTGAATTTCTTCATAAGAATGGTACTTGGCTTATTGTACCTAAATCAAAAGGAAGAAAGATAACTTCTTGCAAATAAATTTTAAAGAAATGAAAAATAATACTTCTATAGCTGGTGGTGTAAAGTTTAAAGCATATTTAGTTGCAAGAGGGTTCAGTCAGAAAGAGGGTGTCGATTATAATAAGATATTTTCTCCTGTAGTTAAACATACCTCAATCAGAGTGCTTCTAGCATTAGTGACACATCAGAACTTTAAACTTAAGCAACTAGATGTTAAAACTGTATTTCTTCATTGAGAAATGGATGAATAAATTTACATGAGCCAGCCTAAGGGTTTTGATGTATCAGGTAAAGAAACCCATGTATGCAAGCTTCTGAAGTCCCTTTATGGACTTAAGCAGTCTCCCCTTCAATGGTACAAGAAATTTGATTATTTCATGACTAATCATGAATACAATAAGAATGACCATGACTACTGTGTTTATTTCAAAAGGTACAAAGATGAGTCATATATCTACTTGCTATTGTATGTAGATAATATGCTTATTACTGCCAGAAATAAATCTGATATTCAAGAACTGAAAGATCTCAGTTCTGAATTTGATATGAAAGATCTTGGAAGAGCAAAGCAAATTTTAGGTATGAAAATATTTAGAGATAAAATTAAAAGAAAATTATTTCTTTCACAGAAAAAATATATTCAGAAATTTCTATATAGATTTGGAATGACTTCTCATAAGCCTCTGTCCTCACTATTTGCTTCTAACTTCCATCTGATATTAGAATATTGTCCTCAATTTGAATCTGACAAGGAACAAATATCTAAAATTCCTTATATTGGTACTGTCGGGAGCATCATGTATCTTATGATATGCACCCGACCTGATATTACTCATGCAGTAAGTACAGTGAGTAGGTTTATAATAAATCCTGGTCAAGTGCACTGAAAAACTGTTAAGAGGATACTTAGATACCTCAATGAAACTTCTGATATTTGTCTAATATTTGATAATGAATCTAAACTCATGGTGGTAGGATATTCTGATTCTGACTATGCATGAGATGTTGCCAGTAGACTGTCTATGACTAGTTATGTCTTCACTGTATGTAATTCTGTAATTAGCTAAAAAGTCACACTGCAATCTTCTGTTATTTTATCTTCTACTGAAGCAGAGTATATGGCTCGGACTGAAGCCACGAAGAAAGGAATAAGGTTGAAAAGTTTTCTCAAGGACCTTGATCTTTATGAAGAGGTTACAATAATTTTATGTGACAACCTCAGTGCTATCAGTTTAGCAAAAGACCAAGTGCACCATGAGAGTACAAAGCACATTAATGTGCGATATCATTTCCTTCGATCTAAGAAGAATGTACAAGTAAAAAAGATTACAACTTCTAATAATCTAGCTGACATGTTTACCAAACTTGTTACTCTGAATAAGTTAAGGCACTGTCTTGACTTACTGAACATATCAAATCAGATGTAATCTTTTTGGATTAACTATTTATAAAGAGTATCACTCTATCTGTATGCAAAATAAATTAAGGTGGAGATTACTGTATATGTAATTTATTTTTTTGATAATCTGTTTGTATAACAAAATATTTTTATTTCTATTTTAATATTTTCATATAAGTACAAGAAATAATATATTAAAAGGTCGGAGATACAGCAGTAGCACAATAACGGAGGTCCCAAAATTTTTGGAGCAAAATCTGACAGGTCTCATGACCCAACCCTCTCCGGTTAAATGAACCAAGAGAATTTTTATTATAAAATACTTTGTAATTTTTAATTTCGAGTTACTATTTTTGTACCCGGGGAACTGTTCATCACCTTCTTCTCTCTCACTCTGCGCAATTTATCATGACTATTCTACGCTACATACTGTAAGATATTTTTTTGGATTTAATCTGTAACACATAAATATTTTCTGGTGTATGTAGCTAATCGTACTGAGCGACTAGCAAGACACATTATTTTTAGCATTGTATTTCTCATTTTTTATTCTGTCATGGTTGGATTGCTGGATTATATATATATTACTTGTTTTTATGTTATTCATGTTAACTTCTATATCTTAATATTACTACCATGGAAGCACAATTGCCCAACAACAAATGTGTCATGTCATGTAGGCGTGGTCATTTTTTTGTTCAGCCATGCAACAACAGTTTTTAACATGGATCATGGCTATCAGCCTGGCACGACCTATTGCTAGGGGTAGAATGAGTCCTGCCTAGTTGGATTCAACCCATGTAAAACCTGGCACGCAGCTAATCGAGGCTAGCTTGGGTTAGCCATAGGTAGGCTACAAAGAGAAAAGGCCAACCTGATGCCTACCCTACCCTATCTGCTAGGGCAGACACTGACCTAACTATTTAGGTTCAGTCCAGCTCAAGCCCATCTCTTCTCACATGTGGCTAGAGGTGTTCAAATGTGCCAATTGCTCAAAGAACATCCCGACGAGGCTGGAATCATGCCTAGAATATTGTCAAGCCAGCCAGTGATACAACTCAAATCATGGAGGGCCAGAGTTTTTGGCCAGCGAGCCACAGCTACAAAAGAAGCGGCATGGCATGACATGTCACATCAGCTCATGTGGGCTAGTTTCCGTCAGGCTAACCAACTAATGTTAGCCTAGACTTAACCCAAATTGCCCTGGAATAAACCAAGCTTGTCTGGACATGATCTAAGTCAGCCTAAAACAAACCCAGAGTAGCATAGGTTCCAGCTGTGTCTGGTGTGTGGTCATGGTGGATTGTGCTTGGCAGGCCAGTTGACAAGCCAAACATAGTATGGCAGGTCAACTGGCCATGTTGGACTATCATTTTTTGGAACCATGCCAACAAGACATGGCTCATGCTACAAATCATGACATGCATGCATGGCACGGTGACCTGCCTGGGCCTAAATAATAGGTCTTGTCAGCTAGACAATACCCATTTGACACCTCTACTTATACCTTGGACTACTTTGGTTGGGGCCTCTAGACCTCTCACATGCAACATATATCTATATATATACACATACACACATACGCAATTTAAAAAACAAAAAATAATATTATAAAAAATTCATAATTTAAAATTTTAAACTACAATGTGAATGAATATATTGATCACCTAAAAAATTATTATATTATATATGTCTATTGAGGGTGATAAGTCTGATTCAAGAATCATCAAATAGTCTCTCTAAATTCCATGAGTAAAATTATCAAAATATTAAACTATTTAAGATCTTGTATTAGAGTATTAACCTTGTACATTAGGTATGATTTTCAATGATTATAAATATGAATATAACAAAAACACATTCATGCTGGCCGGACTTGCCAACACATGACATGCTGACCAGACTTGCCGACAAATGACATGCTGGCCAGACCTGCCAACACATGACATGCTGGCCGGACCTGCCGACACATGACATGCTTGGGACTATCTTATCTCGGGCTAGGCAATGAATCATATGTCAAGTTTTGGCTTGTGATCCAAGATCCAACATGGCTTGAAAATTATATGTAAAGAAGCTTTCTTGTTCTTGACATTACTTGAGTTTTCATATCTTTGTTTGAGATATAATCTCATCTAAGATGATTTTAGTTTATACTAAATGAAATGGATGCTTTTCACATTAATTGAAGTTGGGAGCAATGATCATAGACTTTTTGAATGTGAAATTTATATTTTTTATAGAGATTTTTAAGAGATTTTTATGGATCAATTATTTATTTTTCATGCTTAAATATGAAAGAGATTAGACATAATATGTATATTGTGAAAAATCATATATGAATTAAAATAATCACCCAAGTTTGGTTTGAGAACTTTTATTTGTTGTAGTTTCTTTCAGGTTACAGATGTATATTTTAGATCACTCTTTACTTTTACTAAAAAAATTTAAATGATTAATTGATTTTATTTCTCATGTACATGAATGATATTTATATTACCATTGTTGATGAGGTAGAGTAATTTAACTCAAGAAATTCTTATAGGCTTAGTTTCAAACAAAAGGATTGTAGGGATTTGGATTATTTCTTGTGATCAAGATTTATTACTATCATAGAGGAATGGTTTCATCATAATTTTTAGTACACACCAAAAATTTTGATTGAATTTGTTTTTTGGATTTGTTCATGCTAATTCATGAATTGAAATAAATTTAGATCTTATAATCTTTTTGTTTTTTTTGTTGACTTTATGATAAATTAGAGGATTATAAGAAAACTTACATATTCAATAGTTATCAGACAATATTTTTTATGATATCAGTTTAACTATTTATTTTTTAGATTTTTTATGTTAAATATATGTATGAATGTTTTTTAGTATTTTTTATGTTAAATACTTATATTAGATGTGTGAAGAAACCATGTGGGTAGAGGTGATAAATAGGCCGTGATGTGCTTGCATTACTTGATTTGTAAGGTGAGTTGTGCTGCTTGGCACAACTAAAAAATAGGGAACCAGACATGGCCAAGTAGCTCATTGGGCAACTCTGGACTTGTCAGGTTGTAATATCAACTATTTTGACATGCGTAGGCACCAGGCATGAGTTGTGCCAGTGTCGAGATGATTCGAACCTCTGTTAGCTTGGGTTTAGTCCAAGCTACTTGTCTAGTAGATATTAACTAGCCTGAGTTTTTTATCTCTAGTAGATATTATAAGCATTATCAATGAATTGGATACTCTGATTTTAGAGGGCATCAACCATGCTTAAAAGAAGATTTACTATATGATTTTATATTTTTCAATAAGTTTAACGTGACTCTTATAAAAATAAGTTATAAACATTTATCATATCTACTACAAAGGCCAAATTCAAAACTATGAGTACTATTATACATAAGTTATTATGAATCACATATAGCCTTTTTAGATGGGTACAAATTAACTCACATGTCGTGTTGGCTTGTCAGCATGCACTAGCAACCTGATGCTGCCTATTGACCCATGACCAAAATGGGGCAAACTGGATTTTGCCAGGCCGGGTTTAACTTGGGTTACAAGTTAGAACTTGACACGATCGAGCCAAGCACACGGATAACTAGGCTAGTCATTGCTAGCCTACTCACCCTAGCCTATTTTATGGACTAGCTCTGATAATTGAATGCAAGCCTGTCACTGGCTGTCCACTCCAGTCCAGCCTATAGGCCAGCCCAAGTCAACTCATATGTGGACTATGGTGTGGAAAATTGGTAATATATATATATGTGTGTATAATATATATACCATGTCGAACCTTTTTCGACTCCTTTAGATAGTATAAGTATACTAAAATATTTTTTCATATAATAAATTAGTATAGAACCTTCCATAAATTTAAGCAAAAGACTCATATTAGCAATGAATTTGATAATTTGGTCATGTATTCTCTTACAAACTCATGATTATAAATAAAAGAAATTATTAAACTTAAAATTTATCCAAATTCAACATCACAACTTAGTTAGATTTGTCTAAGAACTAACATCAAATCCACCATGTTTTTAGTATATTGTTAAGAATATCTCTTAAGGTGATCAATTTTATCACTAGTCTTACAAGTATATATTTTTTATAATATATACATCATATCGAATCTTTTTCAACTCCTCTAACATTTTTATTTTTAATAGAATCTTAAAATGAGTTCATGTTAAAGATCTCTCACCACTAGACTAGGAGACATCACAGTCTCAAATATTTTGGTCGATTTATAATTATCTAAATAATATATTTAATTGATTTCGTTAGTAATTATTATATTTTATTTTTAAATTTAAATAATTTTAAGTAGGAGATGAATTTTTTTACTTATAAAATTATCTAGTAAAATAATAAATATAAAACAAATAAATCATATACCTTTTAAAAATTTAGACCCAAATCAAAAGTCCATCAAACTACAAGTTCACAACTAATTAAATTTTTGTTGAATATTTAAGATTTTAAAAAAATAGAAAGAAAATACAATTTGAATATGAAAATTATAAATATTAATTACTTATTTATAAAAAATTTTAAATTTTTAAATATCAAATTTTCTTTTTGTGGGTGAAAAATCAACATCCATTAAATTTTTGTCCAAACCAGTGGGACATAAATCCAATGGAGTTTCAAATAATTTAATATATCAACAATCTTATCTCCAAAGATCAAAAAGATTGTATCAAGATTCTCAACATAAAATTTATCACTTTTAGACGTATACAATATCAAAGTATTATCTCCAATATATACATAATAAGAAATTCCCAGATAATCACTCAACATAAAACTATCCTCATCCAAATATATTTAACTTAAAAATTTTTATGTTATGCAGCTCATTCTAAAGAAAGAATAAGATATAAGTGTAAATCTCACAGACGTGTTTATTTTATAAATATGCAGGACTAGCACATTAAGTGCATGAGTCATTTAAGTTCATGCCATTATTGCCAACATTTCGAATCATGTCATGCTTTGGCATGAAAAAAGAATGGGCATTCCCGACATGCACAAGTCGTGCCAAGGGCCAACTCATGCCCAATAATGATATAGTTTCTAGTCATGTTGTGTCATGTTTGGCATAGCTTTGTGAAAGATACCACAAGTCAGGCTTGAACATCTAGCTCATTTGACACCTCTAATTAGAAATCATCCAACTCAAATTGTCTTTCAATCATAATTTCAAATAAAAGATATTAAAAATCTTATTTATTTTCATAATATATGGGTAAATACTTTCGGATAAGTATTATGTTGTCATAGATGAGGTATAAAATTAACACTCATAAAAATTAATTTTCTAAGTTGTGCTCAAATGATTATTCCTATTGGGCCAGACATTAAATTCTTGTGTGAGGCCTTCATTTGAGCCCTTCAAACATTTATTTCTTGTTTGAAATAAATATCTTCCCAAAAATATGGAAGAATCCTCAGCCCACTTTTATTTTCTCCAAAATTAGTATACAAGATATTATGCAACAATTTAAGAAAAATATTATAATTTGTGTTTATTTTAATATGATTACATTTGTCTTTTTTATTTTTTGAGCACCTAACATATAATTTGTCTCAATCCAATTAGTGTCTATTTATCAATATTAAAATTATCCAATTAGAGTTCAGCAAATGAAAAGGGAAGGAAGAAGAATCTGAAATAAAAAAAAATTACTAATTATGAAAAATTAAAATTAGACTACAATATCAGAAATATATATATATATATATATATATATATATATATATATATGATTTAGGACATCTCAAAAAAAAAAATGAAAAATAAAAAAAAAATTCTACATCCTAATTCAAGTTGGAAAGTACGTGTCATAAATTACCAGCTTAAAAAGAGAAAAATAATTTATGATTCTATATAAACCTTCTTGAAGACATAAGCAATCTAATCATTGATAGTTTCATAGGTTAGAATGATCCAACTATCCTAGATCTTAACCCAAATAAAGAAGTAATTAATCTCAAAATATTTTATTTATTCATAAAATTTCTTGGTTGGCAATAATGTGTTGGATTGTTTGGTTGTCACATTAAAATATTATTCATTTCTGAACTAGTAGAAAAAACTTCTAAAGAATCGATCCATTAAAACTCACAAGTAATTAACATTATAATATTTATATTCTATCCCTATATTATATTTTAAAAAAACTTAACTCTTATTTTTTCAATACATGATATCACCTATAAAAAAATATAAAAACTTATGGCATATCTCCTTTGTAATTGTCGAAACCCAATTAGAATCTAAATACAAATATATCTCATTATACACACAATCTATAAATGTAATCCCACATCTTGAAATTTTTACATATCTAAAGATCATAAATATTACATCCATATAAATCTATTTACGAGTCTAAAAAATTACTAACTATGCTAATAATAAGTAATATATAACTAATTTACTTTTAGATACTTTAATTTTTTTATGATCATTCTATATCTAATGGAGTTATTTAATAAACTAATATTTATCGATAAATTTATATCTAGATCAAGTAATGAATCACAATCAACATATGTATATCCAAATATATCGAGATCAGATAAGATATCCAAAACATATCTCCACTGATAGAGAAATATCACATCTCTGGAGTATGCAACCTCAATGTCAAGATAATATCTAAAACAATTCAAATTATTCATCAGAAAATTGGTCTGTAAATAAAATTTTAATTAAAATATATCTAATTGATTATTTTTTATAATCAAAATATTATCGACATATATAACTGACATACATACTCACCTCTTTTTTCACATCAGATAAAATAAAAATAGTCAAATACACATATCTTAAGATTAAATATAGTAAGTATCACAAAAAAAATCAAGTCTTAGGATAAGGAGACTACTTTCAATCATAAAATATTTTCTGCAATATGCACACTAAAAATATGCTACTAGGATCAAAGAATCCTAATGATTGTTACATGAATGCTTCTTCCTTTAGATCATCATGAAAGAACACATTCCTTACATCTAATTGATATATTATTCACTTATATAACTTTGCAATAGAAAATAGTTACCGAATAGTTATTATTTCAACTATAAGAGAAAAAGTATCCTAGTAATCAAAGTAATACATTTGTATAAAACCTTTCTCTATCAACCTAACCTTAATTCGATCTACCTTTCCCTCAGGTCTTGTCTCATTTTCATTGTATACATTTATCTTCATCCCATTATTAACTTAACTACCAATTTTGAGATGGCATCCTATGCATAATTAAATGTGATCATATTCAATTCTTCTATTATAATTTATCATCACCTATTTTACAAAATACCACATAAAGAATGTACTAGATCCTATAATTATCAAGTTAAAATAGTAAATTTAAATATATAATACCAAAACAAAAATAATAAAGTATTCAAGATAAAAAATATATGGTTAAACACATCGTTAGTTTTTTCATAATACAATATAAAAATCTAAGTCATTATTCTGAGCGAGATTAACTAATATAACAGAAAATTGATTTGGATGAAATATAAATAAATTCATCTGGTATATACATTTATATTGAAATCATCAAATCTCTTGTGTCTAGTGACGCACTCAGATTAAGCTCATCTTCTAGGCACACTACCCTAAAAGAAGTGTCAATAAAATCTTCAAAATTAATCATACAAGTCATATTAACTATAGACATATAAGCATGGTCAATTGTTACTCCTACATGAAGAATAACAATTGGGAATGAAAAAGAACTTGTAACTATATCTAAAAGTATGTTTGTTTGGATCAAATATTTAAAGAATGATTGATCCTCAAAGAACATGACCCAGCACTCATAATTATTATCATTATCTCCGATAAATAATATTTAGCACTTCTTAGTATTTGAATACCCAATGAATACCTAATTGATAGCATGAGTAGTCATCTTGTCTTATATGAAAAAATATCCAAAACAAAATAAGTATAAACAAAAATTTTAGATAAAAAATGAAAGGGTCCCTCTCCTAAGTATACAAGTTGGTATGTGATACAGTATAAAAGAATGAAAGAATGTAACTAGTTGATTGATAAATTAGTAATTAATATCATTTTTTTTCAAAAAAATATAGGCACATTCCTATGAAGTATGATTATCTGATTTGTCTTAATCATATATTAATTCTTGCTCTCGATAATCTATGCTATATAAAAATATCAGCATATGATGTCTAATAAATCATATATTCCGTAAAAATAATAAATTTGATAAAAAAATATATTCTATTATAATATCACTTCTCAACATTTTAATGTCACATCCAACTTAAAATTTTATTCTTTCAAATAATTTCATGAAAATAAAAAAAATTCTACAAATACTAATAATCATATAAATTAAGTAATATCATCAATAAAAATAATAAAATATCATAAATAATCATGCATGATCATCTCATTGGGTCCCCAGATATCTGACAGATTACAAGCTTCAATATAATTTTCTAATTGATGTCCCATAATCAATAAATATCACTCTGATACAACTCTAGAATTTTTAGTTTGTCTAATGATTGATATCCCAATTATTAGTGAATTGCTTTAGGCCAATGATACAATTATTATTATTTTCATATTTCAATAATTAAAAAAATATTTTCATTACTCATTTATATTTATATTTTGATTATTTATTTTATAAGTAATTGATTTCATTCATAATCATCAAGTCTATGACTTGATAGTAGAACCATGGAATTAATATAAAAAATTATTCTAAATTATTCATGATCATTTATTATTGATACAAAAATAATCAATTAAAATTAGTATAGAATATGATTGATGATCATGTTCCAATGGTAATAGATATATAATAAGTCAACTCATAAGTACATATTAATGAACATTATACTTGACCGACTCAACATAAGAATATCACATAATTTATAAGTCATAAGTATTTCTCATCATAATAATATTTATTTTGTCATTTGACCTAATACCACCATAAGTCCCTACAAGAGAAATTTTATGTTTTGACACAGCTTGATATCATTTTATAATAAGGTAATAATACAAGATATAGTTAAACATAAAATAAATCATATAGAGAGAAATAGGTGGAGATGAAAAGGTTTGTCTCTCATTTTAGAAAAATATTCATAAGCTTCTCAACATGTGAGACAGAAAAATATATAATCATGCTCAAATAAATTAATAAGGATATTAATATCATTTATTATATCAATTGATATGAAGATTACGAAATTATATGATTAAACTTTACAAGGATGACTTGATCCCTATTGTGTATTCAAATAGGATATCATAAGACAAAAGAACTATAATATTTTCTATAAATTAGGTTATATCAAACTGTTAATTAAAGATGTTAAACAGGTCTGGTGGCCCGTAGATGGCACGAGGCATGACATAGCACAGTCCAAAACCATGTCTCGTATCAGGCCGGGCCACCCCATGAAACGTTTCATGCCGTGCTGGGCCGGCATGAGGCATATCCAGTGTACTCGACTCGATGGCACTGTTAACCAACCCAAGTGACCGCCCACCCCATCACGAGTAGATTTTTTAAAAAAATTGACCTCCCCATCATGGAGTAGTCAATTTTTTAAAAAACAAAATAACATTTGGCCAATAGTAACTGGTCGGCTTGTAAGCTGACCATCAATTGGACATGCACTTGGGGTCGTGCCAATGTTGATCATTCGACTCGATCGAGCGTAGTCAGGCGTGGTCAGGCATGGTCAGGCGTGGTCGGGCATGATCAGACCCAAGGGAAATGTTGATATTGAGGTGATATCTACATCTCACCATTAAATCACTCACTAAAAATTAAGGATGTCATAATTTTAGAGTTGCAAAGAATTTGATTGCCTACATAGGTCATGTCAAAGCAAATATGTAATCTATCTTAGTAAAACATGATGGACAATGATAATATCCATATATATTAGTTTAGAAAAATAAAAAAAACTATCAAAATAATTTTGGTTTGGATATTAATGGGATTTCTATAATGGGTAAATAAGATATAATTAATAAATAATTATCAAGCTAAATAATAATATTGAGTGATAAACCAAAGATTTCTTAGAATTTGATAAAATATGGGTTTTGACCCACTAAAATCTCAAGTACTGCGATTATCCAATTAATACAAGAAAGTTAACTATTTGATAATATTTAATTGGAATTATTTATGTAGTTTTATTTAATTATTAATATAATAAAATATTTGTACATGTGACTGATAGATAATGGCAATAAACAATACATCAAATTTGTTGTTGTGATTAATCCTTGAGAAAGACAAACTCAATGAAACTAACTTCTTTGACTGACACAAAAACTTGAGAATCATTCTCATACAAAAAAAAAATTGTATGTCTCAAAATGAACCTATCTTTGAAAAACTTCCAATAAATGCCCATGGGACTCAAATTGATAATTATAATAAGCATCAAAATAATTCAGTCGATATTATATGCCTCATGCTTGCCACCATGAAATATGAGCTTTAGAAACAAATAATTGATATGCAAACATTTATCATGATAGTCATTTCAAGAAAATATTCTAAGGGTATAGCCATAGCCAGCATTGAGAGGTTTCCCACTCAAGATGTTACATTCCTAGAAAATAATAGCAAACAACTCATATAGCTCTCATGTCCTAAAATTTAAGTGCTACCTAGATCATCTTGAAAAGCTTGGTCTAACAATTAATCAATAGTTGGTTGTCGAGATCTAAAGGTGTCAAACATGCCGGATCAGGCCGGCCAGGGCAGGTTTTAGGCCGCCCAACCTGGCTACCATGCCTGGCCCGGGACGGTTCAGTGGAGGTTAGGCCCGGAATAGATTTGCAGCCCGAAATCCACTAGGTTCGGCCCGGCACAACACGACTGGTGCCGAGGGCAGGCCCGGCACGTGCACAGGCACAAGTCATTCCCGTGCCATACCAGGTCAAGCATGGTCGAACATGCCGTGCTTCGTGTCGGGCCGCCAATTTAACACCTCTATCGAGATCATTCTCCAATCCCCACATGATAAATATGATAGTTTTGTCGTGAACTACAATAAACATGATATGAAAAAAATAATTTATGAGTTGTACGGGATGCTTGAGACTGATGAACAAAACATTAAACCTCTAGTAATATTCTAATGGTTCAAAAAGACAAAAGTGAGGATACAATGTGAATAAATAACAAAAAGCTAGGACAAGGATAAAAAAAAACTCAAGCCTAATTAAAATATTGATACTGAGGATAAAAAGCATTAAACTAAGAATGCAAAAGAACCAAAGGAATCATGGCTTTTCTACAATGAATCCAAACTATTTATTTAAAAAAAACAAACTCTATTTGAAAGATCTGAAAAAAAAGAAAAATAATGATATTATATCTTTAAAGATTTATGTAATATAAATTAATCTACATAAATCTATTTTATGGGTATTAGATACCAATTATTAATCTTATATTTATGTGAATGTGCAAGATCTCAAAAATATTAGATCATTAACTAAAAATTAGGTGGACCTACAAGTAGGCAATCAAGCAAGAGTTGTTTTATTTTTATTTCATGAGTATTGAATACTGGTTATAGATCTCACATTTATGTGAATATGCAGAGTCTCAAAAATAATAAATCATTGGCTAAACGAGAGGGACCTACAAGTAGGCAATAAAGCAAAATGTATTATTTTAGCTATATGAACTTACTAGTTATCTCTGTCTTCCGAGCTAGTCATAGAATTAGATAATAGTTGTTATGTCTCATGTTTATGTGAATATGCAAGATCTCAAAAATAATAAATCATTGGCTAAGCGAGAGGAACCTACAAATAGGAAATCAAGCAAAAGTTATTATTTTAGCTATAAGAACTTACTAGTTTTCTGTCTTTCAAGCTAGTTGTAGAATTAGATAATATTTATTATGTTTCTGCTATGAATAAAAATATTATTTCTATTTCTTATTTTGACATGATTAGATTTCTTTTTATTATTAAAAATAATATTTATTTCAATTATTATGATAATATATTTCATGTGGATGTTCACTTATCAAGTGGTCTTTATATCCAAATTTATAACAATTCAAATGCAAAGCTCATTTATAATATTAATATCAAAAGGTTTAAATCTAATAATTTAAATACAACCTATTTTTGATATTGTCATTTGGGCCACATAAGCGAGAAATATATTTCAAACTTCATCAAGATATGCTTTTAAATTCATTTGATTTTAAATTTTACGAGTAACTGAATCTTGATTGTTATGCAAAATGATTACTGTTCCTTTTATAGGTCATAGTGAAAAGGATTAAGGACTTACTAGGCCTTATCCATAATTATGTATGTGGGTCAATAAATTCTATTGCCAAAGGAGACTACTAGTACTTCATTATTTTTACATATGATTATAATAGATAAGATTACCTCTATCTGATTAAACATAGGATGAGTCTTTTGAAAAGTTTAAAATATTAAAAAATGAGATACAAAACTAACTTGGTAAAAATATTAACACACTTCAAATCAATCGATATGGTGAATATCTAATCCAATAATTTAAATAATTATCTTAAAGACTATGGATGAGTTTCACAATTGATTCCACCAAGAACACCTCAATGAAATAAGATTTCTAAAATAAAAAATAGATCCTTATAAGATATAACTCAATCAATGATGAGTCGATCAAATCTACCGATATTATTGAGGGTATGCCTCAAAAATTATTGCTTTCATACTTAACATTAAGCCATCTAAATCAATTCAAAAGTAACAATGAGATATGGACTAGGAACCCTCCCAATTTGTCTTTTCTTTAAATTTGACATTATAAAACTTATGTGAAGCATCTAATAAATTAGAATCCAAATCAAATATATTTTTGGTGAGAATTCTAAAAAACAAAAAAAAATACTATTTCTACCAAAATTCCAAGAACAAAGTATTTATTGCTCAAAATACTATCATTTTAAAAATAAAATATATTATAAAGAGTTGTTGTACTAAAACCACCATATCATCAATGATGGGTTTCACTATCATGTTCGGAAAATGGCTTCTAGACCACCCAAAACTGATCAGATGTCAGATAACTACCAAATGCTATGTAAATGAGAAAATGTTCATTGTACATATATGTTTTAGAAATATAGTATAATCACAAAAATGCCACAAATCATTAATGATTATAATCACTAGCACCATCAAGGGATGCATCATCCTTCCCTCACCAAAATAACTCCAATACCATGTTATAATAATTTGATTAGGGTTCAAGTCTATGTAAATGGAAATGAAAAAATATATATTAATTATAAAAAATTAAAATTAAAATCAAAATATAACATAAATCATATATGTAATTTTGAACTTGCCACATATTAGATACTTATGCTCCCAAATAATAAAAAAAAACAATTAAAACAACAAAAAAAAAACTTAAACTAAACAATATGACATTCTCATTGGACATTCAATATGAGTTTGTAGAAGTTTTTGATATATGAGCTTACTCTTAACATATGATAAAAAAAGATAATCTATAACCTTTATTGATAATTTTGTGTTCTACATAAATATTTTTATTTAAAGAAAAAACTTAATTTTTTTCATTTTCATTATTTTTTTAAATGAATAAATTCAACATAAATACAAAATTAAAATTGTGAATAACAATAATTTTTTAGAATATAGTCCATCTGAATTTATTTGTATTTTTTAAAAGCATATGATAATTCATAAAATATCATATGCTAGGCCACAAGTACAAAAATATAAATATTGAAAGATAATTAATATTTGATTAAAATGGTTTGAATATATTTGTTAATTAGAGATATACTTAAATATTTTTTAGAAAAAATAGTTATAACTATAAACTATTTAATTAATCAAATTTTCTTTTTCATTCCATCAAATTATATTCCATTCTAATTATTTTATCTAGAAAAAAGATTTTATCAAACATGATCATACATACTTAAATAGTGACCGCTCGTTGTCTTATCAAAAACACTTAAAAAAATTAAAAAATATAAATTAACATTAACGATTGGATTTCTTCCAATGGTTAAATGATATAAATCTGATTCCTATCAGGTTGCTTTTCTAATAAAATTTAAAAATAAATAAACATATTTTTAATGTTAAAATATTTCTATAAATAATATATTAACAATTCAAATTTTACATAATATATCCATAATATTTTGTCACTCGGTCTCACATTTTCTCAATTCTCAAAAAATATTATTATATTAACAGTGACTAAGTATGAGTGACTATTTTTCTAATTGGCAAGGTGATTGCATATTATGGACTTGGGGTTTAAAGACCTACTATCTGTTAGGCACATTGATTCAAGACACTATTTGGCACATTTAATATTTTAAGTTTTGTTTTTTTTAATTATTAAAATATTAATTAAATTAAATATTAATTATTTTCTCATATTCATAACTCTATAAGGATATAAAAAATATATAATAATAAATATAATAAAAATAAAATAGACATGAAGAATAAATAATGATTACTCAACCAAAAAATTTGAAATTGAGTTATCACTCAACCATAAATCAGTCACAATCCACACACCTAAGATACCTAAAAATTATCAAACTTCAATAGTATCAACCTACTTTAAGATATTAAAAAATAAAAAATTCATGGATATCATAGAAAATTCAACATAATATACATATTATAAAAAATTATATACATATAAAATACTAGAAGCATTTAACATCTTAAAAGATACATCAAACAAAACACTAAAAAATTTAATGCATTAAATTATAAACAAACTCAACACGGTGATAACTTCTTTGAATTTAGATCAACTTAAAATGTAATGACCTTGTTTATTTATCATCATGTCTTCATAAGAAGACATAACAAAATTCATTGATAACATAGAACTTTCCATTAGATTTTCAAAGAATCTAAAATGACTTCATCTTATGAAAAAATACATCCAGCCCACTTATCGTAAGATTCCTAAATCGATAAGTAAAAATAATATAATAATAAATTTTTAAATAAAAAAATAATTAATTATTAATAAATTTAAAAAAATATAGTAGAATAACTTTCATGATATCCAATATTTGAGCTAATAACAATAATAATACATTCTTATGTATAATCACTCACTTTATTGATTATAAGTAAAAACTAAATAAAAAAATTAAAATTTTATAAGACTTTCCAGGTATATGATGATCCTCCCATTTATAAATATGTGTCAAGCATCTTTATAAAACACAAGATTCAAAATAAAATTTGTATTATTAAATTTAATAAAATTACAAATAACAATGTAACAATAAATATATTTGTTAAAATTATTAAAGATGATTTTTTATGTAAAATTTTTCACATTAAGTATATATATATATCACATGATTAATCTAACAGTGTAAGTAAAATAAAATAATTTCTCTCATATTATATCATATATATAATATATTAAAATATAGTAAGACACATTAAAAACTATAGTAAGACAATTCATACTCTATATAAGGTAGCAGACCTAAAAAAAATTTTAAGCAAATGTCAAAGACTATCAAAATTATACATACTAAACTTTGGATTGATATGTTGGCTATTAACACATAATACCTTAGCTATTGAGAAGAAAAGATTTTTCTTGATAAATATATGTTTGTCTATGTACAATGTACATTCCCACTATATGTATTACACTTAGATGCATATGCAATATTATTAGTATATTTAATAAATATAAAAAATAACCACATTTTAATATATTAGCTATTGAGAATAAAAAAAATATTTAAAATAATGATCCTCTATTTTATCTTTTTATTATGTAACTACTTGTATGAATTCTAGTGTTAATAATAAAAAAATAAAAAAAATTATAAAATACATATCTATTTATATGAACTAATTGCAAGAATCAAATAAAAAAATTTATGAATAATTAGATAATCTATTTAAGTATGATAATAATAAATATGATAGGTTAGACAATACTCCAAGCATGAAGATCAATACCATATTTAGAAATGATAATTTTTTGATTAAGTTAGTTATATACAAATAATGAGAAAGTCCATCAAATATAAGTAAAATATCAAGATATTTAAATATTGATTATTATTTTATTTTATCACAAAAAGAAATAAAAAATTTAATATATTATATCGATAGAAATCATATGAATTCACATTTTTGGTATTATCTAAAATGACATTTGATTTACTGACTCATCCAATATCTTCTAAAATAGTATTAAAATACAATTTTTTTAATAGCTATAAATATGATTTCAAATAAGAAGAGTAAAATATGACCAAATATAGTTGAAGCATTATTCTACTTATAAGATTAAAGAATTTATGAATAGACATTCAAAATAAAATAAAAGAGCGACAAGTAAATAATGATATACACAAAAAAGAGAATATCAAAATAATGAACTATGATCCAATTCATACAAAGTAATATTGAACTTATATACTTATACTATTATTCAAATTTTTTTTATTGATAATTTTTAATTAATATTCAGCCATGTGTAATATATTTTTTTATTAATTTACACATTTACAATGTTGAGTGCAGCTTATATTTAATTTTAATCTAAATTTTAATTTTTTATATATAATATATCATTACTATAATAATATATATAAAGTAGAAGAATTGGCAATGGGCAATAGGCTATGGGCACTAGGAACGACTAGTTGGCAACGGGCATTGGCAGTAGGCAATCAACAGTGGTACTGGCAGTGCAAAACTACAAGTGCACCAATGACTTCCATACTGGTGCGACACTAACAACAGTACCTACAAGCTGCTGGTGCTAGCTATGGGCTGCTAATCCAACCTGGCACAACCCAGTGGTGGGCTTGTGGCCCATCCAAGCCACTATTCTTACTTTTATTATCATTGTTCAAAATACATAATTATTTTATTGTTGACTCATGTTAATATCATAATTACTAGAAATGCTCAATTAGGAATAATTCTTTCATACAAAGTTCAAAATGAAAAATATTAGATATTTACTTAGAATTTAGATTGTATATTCAAGAAATATGATTGCACTTTCTCAAAGAAAGTACACACTTTATATTTTATCGAAGATTGAACTATTGAGATGTACCTATGATTATTCTCTACCAAAAAAAGGTTGGATCATATTTTTTTATACTAATTATGTGGTTTATACATTTAAATACAATAGAATTATTGAAAAACATAATTATCTAATATAAAGTATCAACCAATTGTTTAATAGATCAATTGGCAAAGAGGCAGAGTATGAGCTTGAGAGTTAACCCTGGGGGGTTATAAAGTTGATCCCCATGAATGCCAAATATGCATCTCTGAGTCTCATTCATTATATCATGTTATTGGAACAGAGACCTTTTTAACTTCTACTGTAAGGCCCCAAGACCCATATATAAGCCAAAAAAAGTATTGGTCAAATTTGTGAGGAGAGAGACGAGAATAACAAAATTATAATGTAAATATAGCAAAAAAGGTAGGTCAAGCCCAGACAAGCCAGCAATGTTTTTTATAAATAAAAAAATAGTAGAGTTTGAGAGTTGGGCCAAAACACATGAGCCTTCACTACATGGACAGCAAAAATATGTGATTTAGGCTATTGTGGTGTGATCTACAATCTTTTAAAAAATAAAAAAATAACCAATAGATTAGGTTTTGAGGTATTCCCCTATGACTAAATAAGAAGCCATCAAAAGTTGAAGCAATAACATGACCAAAACATTTGGTGCAAGGCGGACTAGCTAATAAGCAAGGTCTAGCAATCCCAATACAATCCAACATGCTAAAAAGGGAGGCTCGTCCTCATCCAACATGACCAAAATCATATATTATATATATTATAAGTATAATTAATTATTTTTTAAATTTTTCAATTATATGAATATAGTATTTCATATTCTATATGTGGAGAAAGAAAATAAACTTGGTATGTTTTTTAAAAATCATGAACATTTTTTTAATATTTTGATTGAGCATTTGTAATTATTAATTAGAGATCTATTACAAAATTTTATATTTTTTTAATACAAATATTATCTATTTGAAAAATAAAATATATGTTACTTTTACATCAAATTTAGAGGCAATGTACGAAGCCATAGTTTTGAAAACACTTGAATTTATGGATCTAACACTTGGATAAGTTAATTTTCCTAGTACACATTCTATGACTCTTGTAACAACCAAATAGTTCAATATATATCTTCTGATTCGATCATTTAGGAACAGGCAAAATATATTGAGATTTCTTTTTATTTCCAAGGAAAAATTTTAGAAGATTTATATCACAATATACGTTTTTACAATATATATATTTTTACAACAACCATCAAATATTTCAAATTATAATTTTTTTTTTCATTCTAGTTGTTCAAAATATACATATTACCATTTAAGAGTATGTTCAAGATATTTGTATTTTTATGATTTTTTTTTGAGTTATGTTCAAGATATTTGTAATTTAATTTGCTCATTTATGATATATTTAAATTAATAGTTATAATTATCATAAAGATCATAGTTATATTTCTTTTTTAATAATGTTATATTCTATGTGTTCTCTTTTTTTTATTCAACAATTATGATAAAATAATTTTAATTAGAATGATAAAATATTAAATAATAAATAAATAAACAAACTTAGTTTGCACTTTATAATTTTTTATTCCTTTTTTTTTCTTTTTTAGCATGATTAATTTTAAAAAAATAAAAAATTAGAGTAAAAGATTAATTTTTTTATATACAAAAGAAAATTTAATTAATAAAAATCATTTTATTAAAAATTTCATTAAGTATTTCAAAATATTTTTTACAAACAGTTGTCTTGAATGTTTAGAAATTCAACTACTTTTTCAAAAAGGATAACACAAAACAATTGGGGAAACAACTCATCTTAGGCCCAAGAAAGGTGGCTTAAGTGCAAAATATTTAATGTGCCTTAGAAATATAAACAAATAAAACAATATTTGGAGGATGCAAACAGTGATTTTTAAAAGTTGTAGATTGGAGAACATAGGTCATTCTCAATTTACAAAGCATTCACTTTAGCACGAAATCTATGAGAAATTAATATCTCAACAATTTATCCCTAAAAATCAAAAAGATTATATCTAATGAATCTCAAACTCAAAATTATGAACTTCAATATATAAATACAACACAAAAACTTTCCATGTAGATTAATTTTTCGTTTAATATTGAGAGTTTATATGATGAAGTAAATTATTGAAATTAACAAATTAATGAAACATATAAATATAGAAAAAGATCAACAAATATGAAATATTGAGACAAAAATAATAAAATAAAATATACACAAAATGAACTTGTATAAAGATGTATATAGAAATCACATTTCTTGAAAATTAAATTCATATATTTAATTCTGATTATTTTGAAAATATGCTAATTTTTATCTTACCATTAATTTTTGACTAACTTACATTTTTATAATGAATGCTACTTAATGAAAATGGACATACCATACAATAAACAAATTTAATTATAGTGAGAAGAAGATTTAGGTTAAAAAATGATGATTTCTAGAACACCCTTTTATATATTTCTGTTATATTGTTCAAAAAATGATGAAATTTCAAAGCCAATCACATGCATCATCAATGAGTCTTATTCCAGCCTAATTTAAGTATTTACGAAAAAAAATTCTTTTTCTTTGACAATATCTCGCAGACTGTGAGAAAATGAAATGAAAAACTTTCATTGATGAAAATCTATCAAACTTTCATATGAAATCTATCAAGCATGAACCTACGATTAGATGTTATCGCAGCCAACTCTCCTAACTATGCATTGATGATGATGCACTATATACAAAAAAATAAAGAATATATTTCCGCCTTACAGATTACCAGCAGTTGGATTGGAGCGGACTGAATGCCGTAAAACAAAAATAAGCTGGAATGCAAGGTAAGGCAGAAGATAAAACAAGCATCAGAGATTCTTATAAAGTTATAGTATATATAATTAAGAGCAACTTACAGGTATGACGGTGCTCAACGCTGCAATTTCTAGCAAGGAAGATCCGTTCAAATTGCTTATAAATCTTATTCAAATTTTTCATGAAATTAAGTGAAATTGTTAAACATATTGACAATTAAATAATTTAATGAGTTGAGTCACAAGAAGACAGAGGTTACTCTTCTTTGAGCTTCTTGTCAGGATTGAAGGAAGAAATCGAGGAAGACTCCATCACCATTCAGAGATTCGCTGTTTCGCATGGACAGTCGAAACGAAAATGACCTGAGATTCACATGTTTTGACCAAACTAAAAAATAGGTAATATTAGTTTTGGTACACCAAACACAAAATATTTGATTTTTTTGCACCAAACTTTGTATAATTTTAAAATTTTATAAAATTCTAAAATAATTAAATTTTAGTGTACTAAAATTCATAAACTCGATCTTGTCATCTAAAATTTGAAAAATAGCATTTATTACATAGAGGAAGAATAATAATAATAATAATAGATATCCCTTTAAATTTTTTTGTCTTTCATTTTTAAACTCAAAAAATTTTATATTATTCCAAATAGGAAGTCTTAACTTTTAGTTGAAAGTTATTACTTCAGTATTTATCTTTTAAACTTGAAGTAGTGACTATAAATTTACCGTGACTCTAAATTGCATTCTAATTTTTCTATGACATGGAGTTACAACACTAACAAAGATAATGGCTCGAGCCTAAAACATATATAGCATGATGCCATATTGCTATCAAGTGGCCGCAATTTTGTCCATTTGCCTTCTCTCTAATAAAAGGCCACAATGCTGCAAAATAATCATAACATGGTGGACTTTTTATATTGATATATGACTATGACAATGTGATAAAATCATACATTGAAACTAGTCATTCTTGATTATTATATGATCATGGTACTTTGATATAGTAATAACACTGAAAATGACTTGTGTATCTTATAACCGTAGTATTAAGAAATGACTGTGGCATAAAATTTTCCATTATGTCTTCAAGTATCTATAGTGCTATGAATGGTTGTGGTACTAGGATTCTTTTATCTTGCATATCATGTTGTCATGATATTGCAAGAATAACATAATATTGTCAATTAGCTTGAGCATGTAAATCATAGTTTTATCTTTCTTTGAGGATAAGTGTCGTGACATTGATAAATAGTCATATTCAAGTAATATTTTCTATAATTCTTAGTATACTAAAAGTGATGCTCTAAATAATTATAATGACTCTAATCTAAGTAGTTTTGGTTTTGTAACTTTTTGTAGCTCAAAAATTATTATTTTATAAAAAAATCACAATTATGACTTGGGAATACATAGTCATATTTAAAGATAAAGTCATGATACTTTGGATTAGCTGTGACCATGAGAATTAGTAAGCTACTTGGTTATTGTAATGTAGAATTCATATCGCAACTATTTAAATTACAAGATATAGGTATGACTTTAACTCCATGATAATATCATAATTATTAAGAATATGTCACATAGTAAAAGAATTATGCTAATGAATTGGTATGGTCATTGCTTACTTGGATTTTTATTACTAATTAAACAGAGTTTCAAATAAAAATGGATGCTTAAACTATGCAAGACTAATTATTTTTTATAATTTACTAAATACTTTCAAAAACTTATTATTTTTATGATTATTCATCAAAACTCATTAAAACTCTAAATCATGAAATTAATATATAATTATCCTCATTTCATGTCTACATAATATCATAGAGTACTAAAATACCAATGAATGTTCACTAGTTTGGATATCAAACATGTACAAAGATTTTTATAACTAAATAAGCAGATTTCTATCAAGTATACAAGAATATTAAAATATACCAAAATTTCAAAGTCATAAAATCAATTTTAATTATAATAATTATCATGCTTACACATCATCCAATTTTACTACAAATATACAAAAATATTTAATATTTTGAAAACCAAACATCTAAATCAGGGTTGGCTAGCCTAGTTTGGCTAGTTGGACCAAAATTGGCATCTATGAGCCATCATGCAGAGTCATACCATGTCATGTCTTACAAGGCAGATATGCTAGTAATCTTGGCTCGACATGACCTAAGCCATGCCATGGACCAGCTCGAGGCTGGTCTAGGCATGGCTCTGAAGCTGGCTATGTCATGTCAAGCATGATATTCATCAAAGCACAACATGACCTTGGCCCAACATGACTTAGTTGACACCTATATATGAGAATCAATTGAAGACATATGTTAATTTTTTAGAGTATGATACTTATAAAACTAAAAGTATAAATATATGTATTACCACAATATTTCACATAGTAAAGATATTAGAAGTTAAAGAATAAAAATATATATTTAAAGTAGTCATCAAAGATAGTTGATTCATTACCTAAAAAATTAGATATGCAAAAGAATCTTGAAAAAAAAACAACACATGGTTTTGGTAGTTAAATATCAAAGACATAACTATGAGGGTACCATCATTTGTAGTGATAGTCAAAGGAATCTTGCCACCTTGTATGCTAAGAGGGCACTGAAAATTTTTCACACTAATCTAGCATTCATATTATAATTTCATACAATATTGCCTAATTACTAAAAAAAATATCATCATGTACAAGGAAGTGAACCAACCCAAGAGCTTAAAACCAAAAACTCAAGTTAATCTACTCAACTCGAGCATTAGTTAGTTGATCAAATTAGCTACATAATTCCCACAGGATTAATATCTTGACTTATATCCTTCTATACTACTTATAGTACAAACAATAACTTATGAACGAAAGATGATTGTCTAATGAGCTTTTAAAACCATCTCACAAACAATAATCTGTGTCACCATAACAAAGGCACGACAATATTACTAACAATTTCCCTTGATTTATAATGGTCATTCAAAAGGAAGTATTGTAAAAGTCATAAAATGAATGACCTATACATATTATTGAAAACACATTTATTAGTCAAAAGATAACTTTCCATTAAGAAAATTGAGCTACTTTCACATTATTTTTTAAGTTTAAACTTTATAATCATAAACTAGATGCCTGGGGCTAGAAGCTTGTCATCCTTGTAAAGAAGATAGGAACAACAAAAATCTCTCATTATATATGTCATTCTCTCTTTTATTTTATTTTTTTAGTTATAATTATTATAACTATTTATAATAATAATAACCATTAATGTACTAGTAAGATGTTGACTATAAATATTTTAAGCTCATATTCACATTTGATCAATGATGAGTAGTTATTAGATGATGAATACCATTATTTATTGAATTAATTTCCAAGCTCGGAACTCACAAATATCAATGAGTAAACAATCATAATGAAAAATGTAAAGAAAAATTATTTTATCAAAAAACATAATAAACATAAGAGAAATTATTTTATGAAATGATAAACAAAAATTACATAATAACTAAACTTATCAATAAACACAATTAGAGATGAATCCAAAAACAACAAAATAGAAAAGATCCACATGCCCAAGAGTTAATAATTAGAAAGTAACGAGAGAATGGTGATGACTCTTATGACAGTGATGAGACTCGCAATAGAAAGTGGGAAAAAGTTATGAGGATGTAGATAATAAATTAGACTTGATTGAATGATGAACAATACAACTTTAACGATGATGAAGATGGTCATGCGAAACACATGGAGAAAGGAATAATATATTTCATAGTCATCATGTTTTTAAAAATTCAAAAACATCATATCAACATGAACATATAATTTATTCTACTTTTCTTTTTTACTATGAAAGTAGTCTATAAATAACAAAAAAAAAATATTATTATTAATCAAAATTTAAATAAATGGAAAGGTTTCATAAAATAAATGTATAATAACTATGTTATCTCAATTGAGTTCCATGATTTATCTTTTGATTATGTAGGAACAACTTGTAATATGATACACCTAATTAGAACTTCAATATGTTCCACGACACCCAAGTCACTTGTTAGGGGCACTGAAGATTCTCTTATATAGATTCCATCAACATCATAAATTACTTCTATACCTTATAATTATTTACTTATTTATCAATCCTCAATAAAATTGTATAGGGGTTTTTTTTTCTATTGAATCCATACGTGTGATAATACATAAATGAGAGAGAATATATAATACACGTGCTTGAAACAAGTCACACCATCACAACAAAATTTACAATTCATTAACAAACAACCAAATGATTAACTAACTAAAGTATCCTTATAAATATTGTTATAAGTCACATTAATATCTTTCTATTACCTTATAAAAAACTTTGAGAAAATTGAATATAAAATGATGATATTTAATATAAAAGACACATATACATGATTTAATTAGAAAAATCATTTTTTAAAATTAAACAAATAAGCTAATGCACAAAAAGTAAACGATTAGTTAGAAAATTACAAAATCAAATAATTAATAACATAGCATCAATGTCATCTGTTGTTATAAATCCAAAATTTATAATCTAGCTATATAGAAGATTTATTATAAATCCAAAAGCTAAACTCCAGAATATAATCAAAAATTTTAAATGCAAAAATTTAGAATTGTTATCAATTCGAAATACTTCAGTATTATTGAATAAAATTAGCACTAGAGTCATCCATTGTATCATTGGATTGACCTTATAGCAATGTAGTAATAAAAGGTTGGTGTTCAATAGAATTATTTGTGAATTCTCTAAAATCCGCCCTAATCAATAAAATTTTTTGAGGATTTGACAAAATAATTGACAATCTTGGATGTACATACAAAATTATTGGGGTGGGCCTATCAAATCATGGTTAATTCAAAACCACTAAAACTAGAAATATTATCTATTTGTTATGAAATGGAAGCTTTAAATTTAAATTTTCAGAAATTATCATAATTCAAAATACTAAAAATCCAATACACTAAAAGTCTCAAGTTCAAATACAACAATGCCAACACAAACAACGTAGGTTAAAGATATATTCACATGTACATGATATCATTTAAATAAGCAATAACCAAATATTATATATTGGACTAACTCAAGGTTTTATGGAAGGTGTTTTGAAAGTTATTCATATTATTTTTTATGTGATAACATAATGGAAGCTAGGAAATGATAACATAATGGCATTTTAATTATTGGATTGGATAGAAGAGTTTCTATTTGGTAGCTCTTTTTTTAGCTACCTTTTGAGCTCCAAATACTCCTTAACAACACAATATGAACACACAAAAAAAACACATCATAATAGAAAAAAGTTGAAGCTATTATATAACAAGTTGCCTGAGAGAGAGGGAAAAGTCTCACTTTCCCTCTCTCTCTCTCTCTCTCTCTCTGTCTATGTAAAATGTAGCTAATATAATAGCCTTGTAGGACTAGTAGTAATGAAGAGAGATGAGAAAAAAAGCTATCTGAAGCCTTCTACCCAAGAGTAAATATAGTAGCACACCAAGGAGAGGATGCGAGAAATTTAAGTAAAGAAAGAAAAACTATATGTATCATAAAAAACAGCTCCTATGTATCAATAAAATAGCTCTTTTGTTTGTATAAAATGCAACCCTCTCTTACATGCTTATTTCTTTTTGTATTTGATTTATTAATAATGATGGGGACACTTTCCATCCAAGAGGCACCTCTTGTGCCTCCTAAGAGAATGGAAATATATGTTCAATATTTTTTTTTTGAATTTTTAAAAAGTGGCAAGTAAAACTTGCTCTATCTAATGTTGTGTCTTTGTTACAAAACAAAAAGTTATCATTTATGACATAGTCTCAAAAACTTATTGGGCAATTATCATTTATCTAATAAAGATCCATTAGCATACAAGTTATATAAGTAGTATAGATTATGATCACATATGGATTATATAACTAGTTTGACTAACTAATAATGAACTAACTATTACTTGAGTAGGATTATTTTTATTGACATATAAATTAGTTGATATATAATTTGGTGTTGAATAATAGTTTTAGTGTGTGAGTTTATTTGATATATAAATTACCAAAAAGTTTTGTATGTTTTTGGTACTATTATACGATGTGTAAGTATTGAAATAGTCATAATTGGACCGATTTCATGACTTTAGGGTTTTGAGTAGATTTTGATTAACAGTCATAAATTTGATATATTTTTAAAGATATTTAGTGATTTGATATTTTATGGGTCATTAATTAGTTTTAGTATTCATTCTTGGATATAACTATACTTATATAGTTATGATAATATTTCTATGACATGACTCTACCACCTCATTAGCACAATCCTTCAACTATATAATTTATTTTTTATGGTTGTGACATTATCATAGAGTTGTAGTCATATTTATCTCATAATAATTAAATAATTGCATTATTAATTTTATGTCATAGTAAACAAGTATTTTATTAGTATTAAAAGTCACAATCACTACATAGAGTCATTACTTTATCTTTACCAAAACTTTATATTCTCAAGTTAGAACAACAACCTTTCTTCAAAGTTGTGACTTTTGAGCTATAAAAAATTATATAACAAAAACCACTCATGTCAAAGATATAGTAATTATATACTCCCATGACTTTTGGACATAGAATATTATAAAGAAAATTACTCGAGTATAACCATTTTTTCAAGGCTGTGACTATTTAGATCAAGGGAAAGCAAAACCATGACTTTTATGTTTGAGCTAATTGTCCAAGGTTATAGCATTCCTAGTACCACGAGCATGTTATATATGAGAAGATCAAGACAACATCACATCCATTTTTAGCATCATGGCCATGTTATATATAAGAAAGACCATTCCTAGTGCTACGAACATTCCCAACACCATGGCTATTTCATGTAAAAGAAAGACTAAGGTAATGTCACGATCATTCTCAATGCCATGACCATATGATTCACAAAAGAAATTATTCTGAGTGTCTCATCCATTTTTAGTGCTATTGCTATTTGATATTAAAGAAAAGCGACACCAAAGCTATAATATTCTTAGTATCATGATGTTGTATTATAAACACAAAAGGCATAAGTAGTGGATATTATCAACACTAACACTCTGTGTTATAGAAAGTTTAGGATGCATCCCAAATATGTGACCATTTTTCTGAGTAGAAACCTCAAGCCCAAGAGACCAAAGCTAAATTAATAGTATATTTTAAAAGTGGTAATTTTCTGCTTAGAGAAGTGCCAAAATTCTAGAGTATAAAAGAGAAAAGTAGAAAAACCCAAGTCTTCTCAATGCACCTAGACAAGTCAAAGCTCAACAAATAATTCTAGTAGTAATTTTATACTCCTCATGAGATCTAAAATAAAGAAAAGGACATAAGACATAAGATAAACTCTAGAGTTTGGGGGTACAACTATCAAACCCCCATCTCTAAAATAGATACATGAAAATTAATTAGAATAGTATGAGATTAGAATTTATGTACTAAATGCTTGTAAAAGCTATGATTGGGAACATGAGATTCATGAGACTTCTTCTCTTGTACCTCATGAATCTCTTCCTAATGTAAAGATAAATTAAGGAATAAAGTTTGTGTAATTTTGCTTTATGTGATCTATCAATAGTCTTGTGATTAATAAATATGTTTGATTTATATTTTGGAATGGAAATTGATAGATATGGTAATTAAATAAATCTTGAATTAGGAATTTGATTATTGATGAGTTTATTCATGTTGTCATGGTGGATTATGATA
Organism: Sapria himalayana; assembly: GCA_029783825.1. Classification (NCBI taxonomy): domain Eukaryota; kingdom Viridiplantae; phylum Streptophyta; class Magnoliopsida; order Malpighiales; family Rafflesiaceae; genus Sapria; species Sapria himalayana. The sequence goes on along the minus strand of JAREIK010001563.1, from coordinate 714,389 downwards.
TATAAACCACAAGGCTTACTCATATATATGGTAAGAAGAAAGTGATGATCTTTTTAAACACAATGTGTGAGTCAAACCTATATGTTAAAACTTTGAAATTTATGTATGTTAATCATTATGAGTATGAAACTATTTAGTGTTCAAACTAATGAATGCTTGTAGTTATTTTAGTAATTTATGGTATTGTATAGCCATAAAATAGATGAAAATTTTTGATTGATTTCATGACCTTGGAGTTTTAGCAAGTTTTAATGAATAATCATGAAAATTATAGGTTTTTGGAGGTATTCAGTAGAGTGTAAAATAAATAGTCTTGTATAGTTTTAGTGTCCATTTTTGTCTAAAACTCTTTCTAATTGGTCGTGATGATCTTTACTCTATGATCCTACTAACTCGTTAGTATATTCTTTCTATCATGCTACATATTCTTAGTGATATATTGTTATTATCATGGAATCAATTCTCTATCTCGTGAAATTTTAATACTTGTGACATTAATTCTAATTTCTACATTACTACACCAAGTACTTCACTAGTACTCAAGGTCAAAGCCAAGTTCAAGCATCATGACTTTATCTTTAATATGACTATGTAATCTCAAGTCAGAGTTGACTTTTTTATGAAACCATGACTTTTGAACTACATAAAATTATAGAGCCAAAATTAGTATGGTCAAAGCCCTGACTATTATTTAGAATTATGACTTTTGGGACAATAAATGTTATATAGAAGATTACTCGAGTATGACCATTTCTTAGTGTCATGACTCTTGTCCTCAAAGGGAAAGCATAATTATGACTTTTACACTCAGACTAATTTACAATACCATGATATTCTTGTAGCACAATGACAACATGATATACAAGAGAAGAAAAAAGCACGTGTCAATGGCCACCTACAATGTCGTGGACACTTGAAGAAATATGATGGGCAAATTTTTAGTTGCAATTATTTCTTAGTATCATATCCATAATATACACAAGACCTTCTCAGTGATGTAGTTATATCATAGTGTCATGGCTATATAATAATCAAAAAGGACTAATGCTAATGTCATGACTTTATCATAGTACCATAGTCATATATCAATATAAGAAGCTTTTTACCATGTCATGGTCATTTCTCAATACTATGACCCTTTTATTTAAAACAAGCATGCAAAAACATAAAGCCATGATCACTTCACAATGTCATGACTTCATGTTATAGAAGCATTCAACCCAAGTCATGGTCATTGCTAATGTCATGACTCTGTGTTATAAAAAGATTATGATGTATTCTAGAATCATGATCACTTCCTAGAGTTGTGATCTCAGGCATAAGAGATGAATTAAATATTAGTTACTTTCTTCTAAAAATCTTAACTTCCTACTTGGAGCAAAGTAAAATTACTAGAGTATAAAAGAAAAAGATAGAGAAATTCAAAGGCACTTTCTAATTCTTCTTTCTCTCCCTCCATGCAAAAAGAAAAGTTATAATAACTACTAGATGTAGAGGTAAATTTCACTTTCCCAAGAGTTCCACAAGCAAACAAGTGACATGAGACTAATTGCAATCCATAAAGTTGGGGGGCATAACTCTAAAACCCCCCATCTCTAAGGTAGATTTGAGAATTTGTTCCAAAATAATATGAGTCTAGAGTTTGTATAATTTGAATATATGTAATGTGAAATGACTTTTATTTAAGGATAAATATGTTTCATTAATTTTGTGTTAAGTATATTGATGGATGATAATTAAATATAACTTTAACTAGGATTTTGACTATTGATAGGTTTGTGTGCCATTGTCATAGTGGATGGTGGTAGGTAACCCATGAGGCTCACTCATATATATGATAGAAAAGAAGTAACAATATTTCCAATTGTGATATATAAGATAAACCTATATATTAAAACTTAAAATTTAAGTGTGTTAATCATCATGAGTATGATGCTTATAAAGCCAAAAGTGTATATATTTTTAAAATCAAGTCCATTGTACATATCTTAAAAGAACTAGTTCTCGAATACATGCATGTGTGATGCCTATCAAGGTAGTGATAGTCCTTGCAAGTTTTTTTTACTCATATGGTTCAAACTAGTAAACTTTGATGGAAGTATACATAATTACACAAGTATGATACTTACGAAGCTGAAAGTATAACTACTTATTAATCATATCAATATTTGGTCTTTATGATACACGAGGCTAAAGAATCATACTTTATATATAAATAAACTATCAAGAGTAATTGACAAAGTTATCTAAAAATTATGGGAATATGATATATGAATGAATCTCGAGTATGAATGAATTATTGACTTGGTGGTGATGTACTGAGGGGACAACTATGATGGGACTACCATTGGGTGAGCCTAATGGTGACAACCACTTGTGTGTTGTTAGGGCAATGAGTCATTATACAATATCTCAACATTTATTCTATGTCCAATACAATATAAGTTGAGCAACTTAAGCATTATCATAAAGATTAAATGAATAATCTCATGGACCTAAGATTATCTAATAAATCAAATATTAATTTTAATAAAAATGAGTTGTCTTATTATTGAATATCTAGATGAAATTCTATGTCCAATACACTTGTATGATCCATGCACTTGTATGACCCAAGAGATTGATATCTAGATGAAATTCTATTTTACTACTTGTATGACTCATGCATTTGTGGATTTCCATTGATGAGATATTCTAATTTATAAATTTTTGGCCTAATTGATAAAATTAGGCAACATAACAAAGTCACAATATGCTCTCACAAAGTTGAAGGCATGAATGATTTTACATATCAATCCATTATACATGTTTTAAAAGAACTAATTTTTGATGAAGACAGATATTTTATAAAATGTTATCTTATTATCTTTAGTATGTGAGTCACAACATCACTATGAAAGATGGTGACAAGTAATCCATAAGACATGCGCGAGTGTATGGTGACTCATATGGTGGAGATATTCTTTTGAGTTACTTTCACTTGTATGGTTCCCATCAAAAGTATAAATGCTAAACGTATAAATGCTAAAAGTATAAATGCTTATAAACCATATCAGTTCTTGGTCTTTATGATATCTAAGGCTATATAATAAAAATATGCATATTAAATAACCATCAAGGGTAATTGATGAATCACCTAAATTGTATGGACTTATGAATGACTCTTGAGTAGAGATAATTTATTGTCTAACTAGCAAACTACCAATGGGATTGCTATGAGGGAACCATTATTGTGATGGGCTCAATGGTGATAATCATTTTCTATGTTGTTAGGGTAAAGTGTCATTCTACAACAACCTAACTTTTATTCTGTATACAAATCCTATATAATTTAATTATTTGAACATACATCACATGAATTAAGTGGATAAACCCTGAGATCTAATAGTCATACCTATAGCTGTAAGTTTTTCTCATGCTATAATTATATTATTTCATTATTGGTTGACTGAACTATTGATAAAACTTCTTTGATATTCATATCTAAATGAAAGTCCTTTTGATATTCATTATTGGTTAACAAGATATCATCATAAACCAACTTTTGAGACATTGTCAAACCAACAAATTGGTTAGCATAATAAAGTCACAAAAACTTTCAACTCTGTGAGTGATATACTTTCAACAAGCAAACTTTTCTCAATTTTGGGTTTTTATGCATTGGTTTATCTCACACAAGAATACTAGAAGTGTTGTCACTACCTTCAAATCATACCTCATGAGTCTCTCATCACTTGCATATCATTATATGCCACAACCAACATGCATATATCTATGATATTATGTAAACATAAATTTTAAATCTAATTAACATACACATACATCAACATTCAAACCACAAATATTACCATAAATAAATATTATACATTTCTAATATGATAACACAAGTATAATAAACTTATCATTGGTCTCAATTCAGCCTCATATTAGAGAAAGATTCATGCAAGACATTTTGTGTGATATATCATAGAATTGATAGTTCCCAATAAAAATCCTAGTGATGATCTAGGTATCAAAATATTTTCTCAATCAATTATTGCTTGTGTATACCTTAAATTTTTATTGGTGCAAGTTGGAAGTCACATTGCCTATGATTTTGCATGTGCATATTGAAATCCAATTTTTTTCCCCAGTTTTGTGAAAACTCGAAGTATTCTTATAATACTCTGGGGTTCCATGCAATTCTTCAAGCTGGAAGTCACGACACAGGGTTGTATCTTTATCATCTCTTTGAATCTTTATGGAGTATAAAATTTGTGGTGGCTAAGGAATATCATCACTCAAGAAACTATCATATGGAGCACACAGTCTTGGTAGTTGGAATATTATGAATGAGATAGCTTAATTATTGAATACAAAATTATGACATTAAGAATAATCATGACTAATATATTTATTCTCTAGAATATAAAGTTCAACAAGAATATCACAAATTTGGGTTTTACCTCTCTATTATATAAAGTCATGGTCATAGAAATGTTATGATTTGAGTAAATATTCGCTTGGACACAAAGTCATGGAAGAAAATATTATAATGACTAAAAATCACTTGATATTATGTGATTTCTTGTATTATATCTATTAAGTCATGACACTTGAAAATGTCGTGACTTCTTGTATAAGTGGGATACTTAGCTACATGACATGAAAATAAAGTCATGACCATTATAGTTTAGAAAAAATGTAGATATAACTCCAAGAAAATATGGCTGCCATAAAGATAGTGTTGTATGGTTAAATGATTATTACAATTTGATGGCAGAGTTACAACATATAATTATTTTGATAACTTATTTTGTAGAGTCATGGTCAAGAAAGGCTACTGATACAACTCACTAAGCTTATAAATAATGTAATTAAGGCATGACATTGTAAAATATCATGACTTTTAATTACTTCTCTACACTCTAAGTTATTGATGCACCAAGTTCACCATTTTTACCTAAAATTTTGCTGATTTCACTACTATTTATCAAATTCCATCAAAACCATGTTTTAGTGAACTCTAATCATTTAAAGCTCAAATTAGTACAAACACATTAACGAATCCATACCAAATAATCCAAAATATTTTGTACGTGGAGTGTTGAACAAACTTTCACACTAAGAATATTTCTTATTCTCAAGAAATGAATCACCCTCTTTCTTTATAAAATTTATCATCAACAATAAAAAGAAAAATATAATACGATAATACAATTGAAAATAAATACATAATGTATCATTGTGTAAAAAGGTGGAAGCTGTGATTAGTTATGGGGGATCAAAATTCTTCACTGGGAACTTCACAATGGAGAGTTAAAATTTAGGCATTGCTGTGGATGATTTCTATAAATCTTTTGTATTGCTCATTGCATATTCCACTGTCATTACAATCACACTATATAATACATCTTGTTGTCTTCTAATAGTGTTTAAAGAATATTCAAATGAGCCCATTACAAAGTTGAAAGTACATGCTCTTATGGTTCTTATTGCACATCTATAGTTATTCTATCTATTATTTCTTTCAATACTTCATGTTACACACAATTTTTTTATCTAAACCTTGTATAATTTTATTGCACTTATATTTATTGTTATCATATAACTTTTTGTATGATTCAGTGCTTCCCATCATGCTGATCTATACTATTTTCATCATATAATTCAAGATCTTTATACCATGATGTCATGATCTTTAAATTTTTTTTTTTGGGTGGAGACAAATAGGTATTCATTCTTGTTGTTATGCATCGTTCACAATGTATCCCTCTGCTCCTCTCTAGCTTTTTTTTATTCTCACATACTCTTCATATTTGGTATTTCTTCTCTCCAATTCTACCACTAAGAATCTATGCATAGACTTTAGCTTGAACTTCAAGCAAATATCTCTATCATCGACTTCCAACTTTATATTTTTTAATAGGTTGAAGTCCTCTTTCAAGTATCCTTCATTTCTAGCCATAGGAACATCATATTTAAAAAGTAGTTTTTCTTCAAATTTATCTCCACTTCTTTCCATTTCTTATTTGTCAACTTCGAGAAATGGTGGTACTTATTACCTAATATCAATTGACTCTTTTCCTTCAATAAAAAACTTTCTTTTCATATCTTCTTCAAGCTCTCTCTTCACACTCATCAATGTTAAGAGAGTTATCCATGAGCACCATTTATCTCTATCTTTATTACTTGGAAGTCCTTCGGCTCAGCATAATATCATAATCAAGGAGGAGTGAATTATTTGGCCTAAGAATTCTTCTCCTTGAAAGTTGAGAATAGACCTTTCTCGATATGTCATTGATTGGAATAATCAATAATGAATATTTAATATGATTTTTATGATGTGTTTTACTTAAAAGAAAGGTTTATTTGTAAAAAAAATCATAAAAACTTAGTTTTCGAGGATTTTGATGGATAGTTGTGAAATTATGAGTTTTTTAATATAAAATAGATGGCTTGATGAAGTTGGTGACTAGAAGGGGAGCAAAAAGTCATACAAGTCATATCATCTGACAACTTGATTACATCTTTGAGTACATATAGATTGAATTTGGTACCATTATTGGCAGAAACTTTACACACATAGTCATGAAAATCTTCATATGCTATTACTCTACCATTTTACTGATATAATCATTCTTATAATATATTATTTTGGGTGTAAAGATTTTTTAGAGTCATAGTTGAACTAGCATAAAACAACTTCATGACTTCAACAATAATTTCATGTTGTAGCAACCAAGTACCCTACTAATGCTAAAAGTCATGAAAGCTTCCAAATATCAAGTTTTTTACTTTACTAAACCATAAAATACTTAAGTTAAAGTCATAACTTTGATCTATAGTCGTAACTTTTGGCAATTAAATATTATAAGAGTCAAACTCAAGTCATGGTCAACATAAGCCCTTTGACTCTTGGCTCACGAAAGAAACCAAGGTAGTAGCCATCACTTATCACTATGATAATGGGTTATAGAGGCTAAATTCATAAGCCATAGCCACATTCCAGTGTCTTGACTTTGTGTTGTATAAACTAAATGCACAAGCCATGGCCACATTCTAGCATCATGACTTTGTGTAATAAAAACTAAATGAGTTATCATGGATTTTCTCAGCATCACAACAATAAAATAGAAGAAAGAGACCAAAGCCACTTCTCATATCCAGCATAATGACTTTATGTTATAGAACCAAAAGATTGAAGTTGTAACTTTTATTTAGTATCGTAACCTCCAATTAAGAAAACCCTCACAAGATGCTCAGGTATATAAAGATTTTTTAAGAAGTCAAAGAGATCCATGAGAGGTATGATGAATATGACTCATATGGCTTCACTATATTTTCAGGATGATCCATGATAAACAAGGTAATACAAGGAACAAGCATAAACCCTTTAGGGCAGACATGCATTCTAACTCTCTTGTAGGGGTAAATTAAAGTGAAATAAAGCAAGCTTTGAGAAATTTAGGTTCTGAAACATAGATTCTCCCAATGACTAAAATTGGGCACCCACATTTGTATGAGACAAATTTTTACTTATCTTGCATGTTATTATTTCCAATTTTAGGATAAAACAAAAATCTTAAAATGATGTAATATATTTATTGATATAAATATTTTAATTGATATGTTTTGATGTTTTGTTGCGATATTATTTGGTTATGGATGGTTTGATAATTAAATAGAACTAGGAATAGGGTTTTGATTATTGGTAGGTTCGTGTGTGATTGAAAAGTAAGTCATGGATAATAAATAATGGATCATGCTAGGACATGCTAGGCATGAATGGTTTAGAGAAGTGAGTCATGAAACATGCGTAGAGGTGTCAAATGGGTCATGCTAGGCCATGCTAGAACTAGAGTAGGCCATGCTAGTTTAGAGAAGTACAACTAGTTTTTTTTTTGGACTTTTATGGGGTTTAGACTTGAGCTATTGTACTTTAATTTTAAATTTCAATATAATTTTAAATTATTATGCATAATAAATAATCCAATATTGAAAAAAGTGGAGCAAATGCCTAATAACAATACTATGTAAATCATATTGAAAAATAATTATAAAAAATGAAAATGCTAAAAACTATAATCCAATATCTAATACATCAATAGTACATAAATCATAATTAAATAAAAAATGATACAAATAAAAAATTTATAGCATTGTAGTACAATATAAGTATCACGTATACATAAATAAAGAATTATCAATAATCAATCGATATCCATGGTATAGCACTACAAATGGAGATGTAGATCATCATCATGAATATATCTAAAGATGTTGCTAGTACCCTCAATATCCTCAATGTCCAAGTTTCATGAATGATCATCTATCATCATCTCTTACATCTTATCTAGAATGTTCAGCCTCAAATCTTCCTAGTCCTTCATGCATGCAAGTGTTTCTATAATATTTAGTCATAATTTTGATCTTCTATCTAAAATAATATAGGCTGCCATATTAAAAGTAGACTTAAATGCTATGCTAGATACTAAAGGGGTTAGTAGATCATGTGTCATCTTAGATAGCATGAGATAGGTTGATTTATATGATCTACACCATAGCAATTATACAAATTCTTATTATTATCATGTGATATGATATAGTAGTAATTAGTATTTAAGTATTAAGAAAGTTTGATCCTATTCAATGGACCACCCCACCATTTTTTCCTTACTAACTCATTAGATAAATTATCATCTCTAAATATGGCATCCATATCCATATTCAGTGCTTGGCTATAACTATCATACATAGTATCAAAATATATAAATAAATAGTTAATTTTTCATGAATGAAACCTTTAGGTTGGTGTACCTAGTTCATGCACATCGATATATATGTAAAAAGATTTTCTACCCCTTCTAACTTAAACCTAGGATCCATACAAGCAGCCAAACAACACATAGTTAGAATAGAAGAGTAGTATTTCAAATACTTGATTTCCAACTTAACAGCCATGATACTAAAGGTATGGTGACCTAATACTTGCTAAACATGCTATCAATATTATATATATACCTAGGTGCACTACTAGTGCATATGTAACATTAGTAGCATGCTACTAATATTATATATGCACCTAAGTGCAATGCAAGTAGTGAGAGTGTAGTGCAATGCAAGTGTAATGCATTGGAAGACTAATATTTTAAAAATATGTTATTAATATTATATGCTAGTAATATTGCATATGCACCTAAGTTCAATGTTGCTTATACTTTCTAAACATTACATAGTTAGATATCACATATTGCTAGCCAAGACAAATCTTCAACATATGATAGGTGTAATTATATCGGTGTCTCACATCCATTTATAATTTTTTTAGTCCCATAGATAAATATAGGCTACTAAACTTATTGTCTACTAGGTGTCCTAAGATATTTTAGAAAATTTCTGATTTTTTTTCTAATGTATGAGATATAATTTTCATGCTCGTTTATACTATTGGGTTAATCACGTGATACATACACCTAATGTAAAATATCTCACCTAATGGTCAATCATTTATAGTCCTAACAAACATACTAATAGCTTTTATATTTTTAGAAGTATTATTAAAAGTGATATTAAATATTTTATTTTGAATTTCATATATTCTAAATATCCATATCATATACTCATATATGAATATGTCATCAAAAGGTTGGAGAATCTCAGAAAATCCTAATTTTTTTATTAATTTTTTATTTAAAGTCTACATAATGGATGGAGAGGCTTGTAAATGATGCATCATCGTAACTAGTTCACATATTTGACATCATGGATATCACTCCACTAGATTGCATAAATTCATTAATTATTAATTATGTTTATAACTTATAAAATTTTATTATGTTGTTCCTACATGTATACCTAAGATTCTTATGATAAGCAAGCTAGAAGTATGTATGCATAATATTAACTATCATATAATCTTTAAAATATTTAATTGGGAGATCAATGAACATAATTAGTTTGGTCATGCCTTCCTACAAAAAATCATTATATCATATGAAGGGGGTCAACAAAGCTGCCCTAGATTCAGTTAAAAATACTTCACCATTAAGTTTGGTTTGCCTCAAATCTAATGTATAATATTTTTTGGTGCATTAATCAGCATGCTTTTTTAGGTGACCAATCTCACATATACTTTGACATATATATATATATATAATATACATTATGTTGATTATTCATCAACATCCTTAAAATTTTTAGTTTTTATTATTTTAAAGTGGGTCCATACTACTAATATTCAACTAGTTTTTTATTTTTAGGTGGCATGTGAGTTTGTGTCTAGGCTATTAGAGAAAATATAGTTTCAGCCTCTAACCATGCCGTGGGGTTATCATTGTTATCAACATCTATATCAATATCATATTCATTATCATTAAATTTGTTATGTGACATTTTTTTATTGTTTATATTTTTTAAATAAATTATGAAAGTAAATGAAAATAAAATTATAGTACCATATTGTAGATTACTTTCTCATAGATTCTAGCCTCGATGTATGTTGCAGTGTTGCACATAAACACGCCTACACCATCATCTATCCCATATGGACAAGAATAAACCATAAATCATAATAAAAAAACAATATATCTAATTATAATATTACAATTCCAAAGGGTTAAAAGAGATGTGAACAAATAAGAGAGAGAGAGAGAGAGAGTTAGAGAGAGAGAGAGAGAAAGTTTGAAAGAGTTAGTGAGAGAGAGAGAGAGTTAGAAAGAGTTAGAAAGAGTTAGAGAGAGGTAGAGAGAGAGAGAGAGAGAGAGTTAGAAAGAGAGAGTGTCAGATAGTAGAAGAAAAATTATAATGAAAATTCTAAAATTCTTCTTCTTTATTTATTGATGCCTAACGATTACAGACACAGTTGATGATTTTTGTGATTTATTCTTGATTCTACTTTTTGATTTCGATATTTTGTTTTCTATTGATTGTACGTTTTTTTTTCATTACGTTGAAACTTGTATTTATTTGGTTCGGTATCTATTAGCTGATTGGTTATTTCTCATTTGATTTGCTTTTGTTTTTTTGACTTTGTCATTTTTTTAACAAAATTTTTTATTTAATTTATTTTATTGTTTAAAATTTTAATTTAAATATTAAAACTATATAATTTAATTCTAATAAATTATAATCTAAATTTAGTTTAAATTATAAAAAAAAATTTAAACTTTATTAATATTTGTAAGTTACAAATTTATAACAATTATCAATTTATCAATTTAAATATTAAACTTTATAATTTATTTATATTATATATTTAATAAAAAAATTTAAACTTTGTAATTTATTATATTTTTAACATTTTTCATTTTATAAATTTAATACATTATACATTATCTATATATTATATAATATATATTTTATATAAAGTAAAATAAAAAAATTTAAAAATATAAAATTTTTTTTTAAACCAAACCCATATGGGCCTGGCTTTGATAGACCGTGTCGGGCCAGGCACGGCACGAAAGCACGGCCGTGCTCAAAAAAAATTAGGCCGGGCCGGCCTGGCACGTCCCGTTTGACACCTCTAGGTTGAGGTCGGAGCAGTACGATTTGACAAGAGTGATTCTAGTGTCTTTGAACCGGATTAATGTTATGAAACTTTCTGCAAAAGTCATTGGTGCGGGTTATAATTGGTAATTCCAGTTCTGCCTTCGCCTGACAAAGCCACTTTGGGCATCCCAATAAAATGGGTATGACTAAACCAAACCTTGTTATATAAACAGGTCGGGTAGCCCTTCCTAGTTCTCATAAGTTGCAGTCAGATCCTGCTCTATGCTATAATGAAGAAGCATCTTGCCTGTTCAAATATGCACTAGGCCAATCAAGCCATGACAGGCCAATTATATAGTTGGGATGGGTCTTGCTCAACCTAGAGGTGCTCGACACACCACAACATTTTGTGGTTCAAATCAGCCCCGATAAGGGGTGTGCTGTCTTGACAGGCCTAAAAAATGCAAGACACGCCTAAAAAATGAGGTTGCCCAGCATGACCTGGTGGCCTGATGGGAAAACCAGGCATGGGAAGCTTCTGCAATAGACATCGAATTCAGAAAACTCGAGGCATAGGTCGTGCCTGGCACGAGCTTATTGCAAGTGTTGCAGTTTATTATTTTAATTTTTTATTTATTTTTTTTGTTTTTTTTATGTATGTAGTATGGATGTGTACACCTAGCCTGTGAGCCTAAGAATCACGGACACGGATACGGACATGATGATACAAAAATGTAGGATACATAAACACGACAAATTTCAAAAAACTAGGATACAGATACGGCTAGGATACGGCATGAAAAAAAAATAAATATAAATATTATCCATAAACAGATTTTTAGATAAATAAAAAAAATGCTCAAACATTATTTTTACAAACATTCAAACACAAAAATAAGAAATATTAAAACAAAAGATTAGCATTTTCTTATGAATCAAATAAAATAGCTTCTAGTTCAGGTTTATCAAAAGAAAGATATACAATCTCAAGAATTCCAGTATTTTCAATATCCATTGATTCAAAACCATCACCTCCAATGTCCCACATTTTAGATTCGCATTCATTATAGTTTGGAGATCTCCTTGACAGAAGTCGAAGATTGTTATGGACATAAACTAAGTCTTCAGCTCTTTGTGGTGTCAACTTGTTTCTTTTTATTGAGTGAATAAAATTATAAGTACTTCATTTTCTTTCACAAAATTGAGATAAGTTATCATTACAAGTATGATACTTATAAAGTTGAAAGAATGAATACTTTTATGGGTCACTCCATTATATATAACTTGAGAGAATTAACCCTTAGTTAATATTGGGTAGTAAATATAATTTTCTTCTAAGAGTTTAATTGTTAGCTTGGGAGTCACTTGTCATTGTGGGGACAATGAGAAGTAAGCTATGTGATAGGCAGGGATAGATGTGATTCATATGATGATGAAAATCCTATGAGTTATATTCGATCATATGATAGTCATGATTAAATATGAAAGAAAACATATTTTAATAATATAAGTATAATACTAACGAAGTTAAAAATATAAATTCTTTTATTACCATATTAATTCTCATTGAGAAATAATCTAGAGATCAAAAATAAGAATGTGTTTTTAAAGTAACCATTAATGGAACTTAATGAGTTGACTAACATGTGAGGACTCATGAATAATCTCTAAGTAGATATAATGTGTTATAGAGATGTTATGGCATATTATGAAAATTGTTGGCCCAATCGAGTTACCATGCCTTGCTGGGTACAACATGAAAGGCTACACTTGTAGTGCCATGCTAGCACAACACAAATTTTATGTTAGCCTAGCACAACCCAATGGCAAGACATTATGAACTAAGCATGTTAGTCATGTTTTGTTGGACCATGCCGTGCTGAGTCAGGCTAGCAATGGCACTACACTACCATGGCATTGGCATGGTCGCCTTGGCTAGGATGACTAGCCATATCTCCTAGCTAGCCAAGACCAACTTGGCATAGCATTGGAAAAGCCTAATGGCAAACATTGCCTTTGTGCCTTGAAAAATGGCCAAGGAACCAAGGGCCTAATGCCCACTAGGGGGACCTATTGAGTTCGTAGACTATTGGCTATGGCCAGTGGGGCATGGCCATCACGTCTAATTTTAATGTTAGCATTTGCCCCAATATTCTTAATGTCATCATGTGAGTCATCATCCACCAATAACTCTTTCACTTTATCCTTAATATCCATTTTAAATATTCATATCCTTTAAGTATGATAGTATTAACTATGATATTTAATCATAGTCTAGATCTTATATTTGAAATAGCTTTCACAATTATATAAGAAGTAGACTATGATGGTATCCTAGATACTAGAGGGGTCAATAGATCACTTACCATCTTAAATAGAATAGGATAGGTAGATTGGTATGATTTCCACCAACTGAATATATTAAAATTCTTAATGTAATCATTTGATATGTCGAAGCATTAATTGGTTTTTAAGTACTAAGATTGTTCGCTCCTATTCAATAAAAAAGTACTAACTTGTAATTTGCCCTTTGCTAATAGAATAATAAGGACATTTTCAAATATGACATCAATGTTAATACTCAGAGTCTCAATAATACTATCATACCTATTGTTATAATATATAAACATGTTAGTTAATTTTTTATGAATTAAACCATCAGGTTTGTCTACTTCTTTCATGCAAGTGGATATATATCTTAATATATTTTCTATATTTTTCACCTTAACCCTAAGATCCATACAAGCAACCAAAAAATAAAGAGATGAAATAGAGGAGCAAAAATTTAATGTTTGGTTTTTATCTCGATAGACATGATAATAAAATCATAGTGTCTTCTAAATCTACTATTGATGTTGCATATACACTAAAGTACAATGCAAGTGGTTAGATTATATATAGATGGATACATATTTTGGAGAAAGATGTTTATACTAATCACAAGTAATATTTCTACAACACATATTATAACTACATACCTCCAGTATTAAAGTGACAATTAACGTATTTAATGTGATAATTAATCCCTAGAAGATTTTAGATAATGGACTTGATCTTTCATTTATGAATAAGCTCAAGTTGAATTTGAATTTGTCTCTACCCAATTATATTTCCTCTCTTTGAATGAAATCTCATTTCTTAAATATTTTTTCATGACATGCGAATTATGAAAACTACAACTATATAAAGGTGTCAAATGGGTCATGCAGGTACGACCTAGTTTTTGGTGGCCCAATCGGCCCACCATGCTATGCCTGGCATGACACGATATATTTTGGCTAGCCCAGCATGGCCCATCGACCCGAGTATTACTGGATTCAAGTTGGATCATGCTGGGGCATGTCGGGCCTTGCTGGTATGGACATGGTTTTCCAGCTTAGCACCTTAGCCTAGCCCTAGCATCGCTAGGTCCTAAGAGGCCAGGATTTCAAGTTCGAGTTCGAGACTGACTCACATAGTCTCACTCATGACTCGACTCCCCGTATTGGCCTTGGAATGGGAATTGTGGATTCATTATTTAATTTTTTTTTTACAAATTTCATATTTAAGTTAATATTTATGAGTTGTGTCTTGTATGTGCGACATTATATTATATTATTTATTAAGTTCAGATAAATCACAAAAAATATCAAAAAAATATCGATTATTACTTCATCATTCAATTTAAAAATAAATAAAATAACATAAAGTTACAAGCATAACTCAGATCATAACAATAACATAAAATAAACTGTAAACTTCATCAATTTCAATAATAATAATAATAATGCAGCAAGCTCAACTACTTCAATGGCTCAATCTTAATGTCAATATGTATGAGTATACAACTAATCATCATTGCGTAAGCATCTGATTGTATCACTAGTAGTAGCTCAACCTCCTCAAAGTCCCGCGAGTCATCATCTACCAACAACTCCTCCACTTTGTTCCAGCATGATCTCGATCATGGATTCCCAACCTCGAATCCTCCCAATCCTTCATACATGTTAGTGTCTCAATGATATTTGGCCACAATCTCGGTCACTTATCTAAAATCACATTGGCTACAATAAAAAAAGTTGACTATGATACTATGCTCAATACCAGAAAAGTTAGTAGATCTTATGTCATCTTAGACAACATGGGATAAGTGGACTCATATGATTTCCACCATTATAAAATATCAAGGTTTTTGTTATTGGTATGTGATAAAATTAAAGTAGTAATTGGTACCTAACTACCGAGACAACTCACTTCTATTTGATGGTCAACCCTATCATTCTTTCTCGCTAACTAAATGGAGATGTCACCATCTCCAAATAAGGTATCCATGTCCGAATTTGGAGCTTAATTACTTCTACCACCATACCTAGTATCATAGTATGTAAATAACTCAGTCAACTTCTAGTGAATGAACCATTCAGGTTGGTGTTCCTAGTTCATGCATGAGAATATGTATGTCAAAATATTTTCTATCTCTTCCACATTAACCCTAAGGTCCATCAGGTAGCCAGACAATAACGAGATAGAATGGTGGACCAGTACTTTAAGTACTTGGTTTCCATCTCAAGAGCCATGTTACTAAATATTGGGTCATCTCTAAACTTCCTAAATATGTTACTAATGTTGTATGTGCATCTGAGTGCAATGCAAGTCATGTGAGTATAAACTGATTAATATATGTTCATCGTGTAATAAAAAATCTATAAGAATTTCATAAATAAAATTCTTGTATATCAGTCAATATCATCAATAATAAGTTTGTTACTCTTACTAATGATATAATTAGATATCACGTATTTGTATCCAACATAAGACTCCAACATCATGTATGTGTAATTCCAATGATGTCTCACATTCATTTTAAATTTTTTCTTCTTTTAACCCGCAAATAAATAGAGACTACCAAACTTATGTTATCTTCTAGGCATCCAAATATATTTTAGTGAGTTATGCATTTTTTCTAAAACAAGGGAAATGGTCTTCATCCCTACTTATACTATGAGGTTGATGACTTGACACCTGCATCTAACGTGAAAAATCTCTCATGTGGCTTGTCTCTATTGATCCTAACAAATATGTTAATGGATATTCTATTATTAGATGCATTATCGAATGTGATACTATTTATTTTATTTTTAATATAATATTTTTTAAAAATTCTCAACATGCATTCATATATGGCCGGGGCTCATGCCTAAATGGGGATGGAGAATCCTTAAAATCCTAATATTTTTTTTATTTAGTGTTCATTTAGAATCTATATAGTGGGTTTGCCTAGGATCTAATGCACCATATTTTTTTGGTTCATTATTTCGCAAGCCTTTTTAGGTACCCAGTCTCACTTGTAATCCTACAAGTTAATATTTTCTTATAGTATTTACATTGTGTCAATTCTTCATTGATACCTCTAATATTTATATTTTGTATAATATTAAAATGAATTCAAACTATAGATTTTCTTCTAGTTTTTTATTTTTTAGATGTTTGGGTCGAGATCATAGAAGAAAATAAGGTTTCGACTTACCTTGCCTCGGACCTTTCTGTAGGATTTTCATTATCACTATAAAAATTATTTATGTTTATATTAATGTTAATCTTGTTATCGTCATTAAATATATTATTTGTCATTTTAGATTTTTATTAGTCTATTAATTATATTCTGAATTCTATTTTTTAACTTAAATAATATTTGTTATAAAATTATTAATAAAAATTAAAATTTAAAAACTAAATAAAATTTTAAAAAATACCCCTTTTGGCATTTGAACATTTATGTGATGTCGATTGCCGAAACTAATGTCCGATATCCGATGTCCATAGCATGGTTTAGAGTCTCATAAGCTGAATATCCGAATGAGAGAGGGCATAGTATAGAAATTAGACTTAGAGTTAGAAATTTCTGATTAGAGAGAAAGAGAGATAATATATGATATGAGATTGCGAAGTGAGAAAGAGATATATATAAATATTATAAAGATTTTTTTTAATTTTTATTACTTTTTTAGGGCAGAAACCTGATAATCATTTGATTTTCTACCCTAACTGTTGGGGGTGCATCCAATGGCTTGATACATCTCGGTTTAAATTTTTTTTTGTATCATTGGGTCAGTTCGATTCGATGATTCAAAGAATGATTTTAAATCGGGCGAGGGCTTAGACACAAGCGCAAGCCTGATGGGTCATACGTCACGAGAGCTTGGATAGTTGGGCTCTGTCCGAAACCTAGCCCAAGTTACGAGGCACAATACCAAGTCATGCCACTGGACCATGCTTTCGGGCCAGGCAGCCATGTCTTGATTGGCCCATAATGAGGCCATGCACCCCTTGGCCCAACATGGCATGAGTCGTGCCTCAAGCCGATATGGCATGGGCCCAGGCACGATCCTAGCCCATGTCATGCCTGGCCAAGGACAATTCAGTCGAGTCATGCCTTGTGCTAGGCTAGAGCTTCCCGACCCACTTAACACCTCTACATCTATATGAGTTTATTTGTGAGAATATATAAAATAATTAATTATACTAATAATGAAATTGATATATAGTTTAATCAGTATTTGATATTTTATTTTATTTTTCTCAATTTTCCTATATCTGGTGGAATTAACTTGTAAATTAATATCTTTAGAAAAGTATATACCTAAATTAAATGGTGAGTCAATAAATGTACATCCCTACATACTGAGACTATATGGAGTATAAGGATTTTTGTTTTGGCATATTAAACACAGAATAATTAAAAAAATAAAAATAAAAAAAGGTGCACCAGAATACAAAATAATAGTTTTTGGTACATTGAAAATCAAAAACTCAATTTTACCTACACTGAAATGTCATCCGTTAAAAAAATAATTAATAATATAACTCACACATTAAATGTTAGCTGTTAATAATCACATTGAAATTGTGATTTGAACCTACATCATTTCTAATCAAAAATAATCTTCTACCATCAAGCCACACACAACAAATCAAAAGTATGGTGGTGTGTATATATATATTCATAGTATTTTATATATTTAAATAAGCATAAACACACACACACACACACACATTGACAAACTTTTGATTTGTTGCATGTGGCTTGATGGTAGAAGGATTGTTTTTGATTAGAAAGGATGTTGGTTCGAATCACACTTTTACCATTAACATCCAATGCGTGATTTATATTATTAATTACTTTTTTATTATCCTTTAAAAAGTTGATGTGAAAAATGAGTTTCTAATTTTGTGTACTAAAACATAATTATTTTTCATTCTGATGAACTTATTAATTTTTTTTTAAATATCACTTTTGATTATTTTATATTTGGTTTACCAAACCACAAATTTCACAATGAAATATTTGGAGTACATCTCTTATGAGAATGAGAAATAATACTTCCTGAGCATTTCACTAAAATATTCAAGAAATACCTAACACATTCTAAATCTTTCATACAAAACTCGGTATGTAGAAAAAGATTGAGTTGGGATATACCCAATTAATAATCTCTTGTAATTAGAATATAATCAACACGTGTTTATAAATATTATATATTAAAGTATTAATCCATATCAAAAAAGTAACAAAAGAAAGTAATAATTTAATAGTTGTTGTTTTGGTCATTGAAGAAAATGTATCTAAATAGTCAATATCATAAGTTTGTGTAAATCCTTTTCTACTAACGTAATTTTGAATCAATCAAAAATTTTTTCAGGTCTCATTTTTATATAGTACATCTATTTGTATACTATTAATAACTTAAAGATTTCAAATTAAGGTTTAAAGTATGATTCTTGAGACTTTATGCTTGACTTGAATACCAAATGTTAAACATACGCTTAGCTCTCAAATCAAATGATAGAATTTTGCAACTTCTTTCGCTTTAATATTAAATGTAAGAAAACAAACTAAATCTCAACTAGCATATCATACCAAATATTGGGAAAAGAATTGTGATCAACATGCATTATATTTTGGTTTTGATACCAAATGTTGGTAAGAGAATTGTTATTACACGCATTGTATTTTGATTTTGATACTAAAACTTGAGTTTCTGACCACTTTAGATACCAAATTTCCAAAAGATGGATATTTATGGTTTTGGGAAGGTGATGATGAATAACTCTCAGGTCTCATGTAAAAAATCACATTACCACATGCATGAGAAAAAGTTGGGAAATAAGAGAGAAAACACTATTACAAGAGGAAAACTATCAAACTACAAGAAAAATCTCATATAGCTAGGGACAGTTCCCTAGCTAAAAGGGCATTTTCTGTCGCTAAACAGGATATAGTGATGGATTAACGACGGATCGGTTCCCTATCTAAAGTGCTTCTTGCTAAAAGTTAATGACAGAAAGTATCCCTAACTAAATAGTTAGCGACAGAAAAATCACTTGCTAAAAAAGACAAATTTTCTAGCTAAATTAGCAAGATAAATGAGATTTTCCGTCGCTAAACGAAAATAATGACGAATGATTCCCTAGCTAAAGTGCTGGTCTATAATTTTAGTAAGGGATATAGTCCATAGTTAAATAAATTTAGCGACAAAAAATCCATCGCTAATTTTAATATTTCCCTAGCTAAATTAGCAAGAGATTTTTCCCTAACTATTTTAATTTCAGAATTTAAATTATTTAAAAAATTTTTAATTAAATAATTTAATATTTTTATAACAAATTGAATAAAAATCGAAACTATAAATAATTTATAATAAACAAAAAATAAAATCATTTAATATCTTATTCTAATTCAATATTTTACATAATTGCAACAAAAAAATAATAAAATTTTATTTCATCTTATTCATCAATGTATCTACCAATAGTGCATAAAGTATAATATATCCATTCATTGACGTTGTTTTCTCTTCCTTTGCTCCTTCGATCATAATTTTTCTGCTGCGAAAAAGCTGTCTGAGTCACGATACGTAATGTCTAGTGAAAAATCTCATCAGTTATAAAAGATTTGTATGAAGAAAAATGCGGTATCATATCTATCAAAATTTTAAACCACTTAGTCAAATTAAAAAAAATTATGTTTTAATACATATATAATCCTGTAGTATATATGTAAATATATACTAACATTTCACTCGTACATATATTAATGTAGTATATGTATATAAAAATAGCAGTATAATGTGTACATATAAACTGATTACAAATATACTCAGTATATATGTACATAAATGACTGCAGTATTATATGTACGTATTTATTGACTTTATGCGTACGTATATACCTCATTTGGTGTTGTTGTTGCTGCTCCTGCTACCGTTGCTGTTGCTCCGGCTACTGCTACTACTACTCCCGCTACCACTGCTGTCGTTGCCACTATCGCTGCCAATACCATTGCTAATGTTGCCGCTGCCGCTGCTGCCTCTGCTACCGCCGCTACCACTGTCGCTGTTGCCGCCGCTGCTACCATCGCCATCCCTACTACCGCTGCTTTCGGTGCTCCCGCTGCTTCCGGTGCTGCTGCTACAACCGCCGCTGCCACCACTGCTTTCGGTGCAGTCGCTGCTGCTGCCACAGCCGCTGTCTCCGATGCTGCCGCTCCTGCCACAGTCCCTCCCGCCGCTGCTGCCACCGCCGTTGCCACCATTGTAGCCCCCACTACTATCGCCGCCGCCGCCGCCACCACAACTGCTTCCTCTGCCACCGATGTCACTGCTACTATTGCTGATAATAAGTTTTTACATACCTATAATAGGCTAAAACTCTACCAAAAAAAATCGAAGATACACAAACATATTCACAGATATATAATAACAGTTATTATAGATATGAACAAACACAAATTAAAGTTGATTGTCATACAGCTTCAACAAAAATTTAATTAAATAATTTAATATATTTATATTAAATTGAATAAAAACAGAAACTATAAATGAAAATTTTAAATTAAACAAAAAAAAATCATTTATTAACTTATTCTAATACAATATTTTAAATAAAAAAAACAAAAATATCACAAAATTATATTACATTTTATTAATTAATGTATCTACCGACAGTGCATAAAGTATAATCTATTCATGCATTGACGTTACTTTCTCTCTCTCAACTCCTCCGATCACCAACTTCCAGCTGCGAAAAAGCTGTCCGAGTCATAGTGCATCATGTTTGTTGAAAATTTTTTTTACTTGTAAGAGCTTCGTATGGGAAACAATATGGTACCATATCTGTAAGAAATTTAAATCACTCAATCAAATCAAAATAAATATAAAAAAATTATGTTTTGATAAATATATATTACTGTAGTAAATATGTACATATATACTAGCATTTCACTCGTACATATATTACGACAGTATATGTACATATAAACTACGGTATTATGCGTACATATATAATGAGTACATATATACTCAGTATATATGTACATAAAATAATATAGTATCATATGTACATATATAGTGACTATCTACGTACGTATATACCACATTTATTGTCGTTGTTGTTGCTCTCGCTGTCACAGCCACAGCTGCTGCCCCTACCATTGTCAGTGCTGCTGCCACCGCTGCAACCACTGCAGCTGTTGTCGCCGCTGCCACCACTGCCGGTATTGTCGCTCCTGCCACTGCTACTGTCGTCACTACTACAACCGGTGCTGTCGCTGATGCCGCCACTGACACCGCTTCTGCAGTTTCTGGTGCTGCCGCTACGCTACCGCCATCGCTGCCGATGCTTCCACCGCTGTCGGTGCTACCGGTGCTACCATTGCTGCCGGTGTTGCAACCATTGTCATTGCTGCCGGTGCCTTTGTCGCCGCTGCTACCAAAATAAAATCCAACATTATTCATGTTTTTATATAAAATTATATGCAAAATAAAATGCACCTTACTTTATATATCATATTTTATGAAAATCTTGCGATGTAGGCTCTTTAAGAACAACACTGGAATATTAAAAATAAAGAATAAAATTAAAGATAAGAATAAAACTTAATTTTTTGAGTGGACTCGTATAATCAAGATAGCTAGATAATTAGGTGATAAAATTATTAATATTCAGCATTTTTCATATTGGTTATTTTTTGACCATCAATTTATCCTTAAGTATTATGTCTCATCTCACTATGCAATAAATCTCAAAAATAACATCATTAAAACACACATAAAAAATTCAAGTTTAACAAAAACTATAATAATTCAGAATAAAAATTAATACATGTTATTTTATTCTTGGCCTAGAACAATAATTTTCATCATCGGGTATATACAAAAGCACGCAAAGCCAAAATTATTAAATATGCAACAAAACATAAACTTCACCTCACTAAATCTCATAAAAATTTCAAAATAAAATATATTTGTGCAAAAAGAATACAAAAATAACTAATCATTATGAAAATATATATTACATAAATATAATGAAGAGCATATCTTGACACAATAACAAATATTTTTGTCCAAGGACAATAAATATAAAGTTTGAGACTTATCAGATATAATCTCTCTAATTTTTAGAAATAAGACTATTAAGATATGCATTAAGTAGTGCCTCCTCACAATGCATATGACAACACAACAACAAGTATGTACATTCAATCTGAATTATACACATATGTGATGAAAAAGAATAGGATTGGCCAAGCTATGTCTATTCTATTCACAATTCCTAATTTCTAGATAAAGCTCAACATGACATTATTGCATTGTAATTCAAATGTGACATCTACCCAAATATAATTTTTATGTATGATTTTTATGATTGACTTTTTCTTCAAAAAAAGTAAGTTGCTATTTCTAAATTAGATAAAATAGAAATACTAATTTTTTCAACATTTCCAAGGAAACTCAAAAATAAAAAGAAATATGGACAAGCAACGAGCAAGAAATTACTCACCTGTGAAACAACAACATGTCGAACACCACTCTCCATGTCACCATCACCAAATCCATGATCATGCCCATGCCCCATGCCATTATCCACCTTGTATCCATGATATGCACCCTGCTCATGTGGATATTTAGGTCTATGATGAGCAGCATGGGCATGAACCCCAACAATGTGCATTCCATTCCCACTTCCATCTTCTTCACCAAACAACTTCCCTTTTGATCTGCTCAAGTTCTTTACCTCTAAAACATGCGTAGTATTTAATAACTGAGGATTTGACACATCAACACATCCCACATGCACATTCACCTCGTGCATGCAATATTTTCTCTCATAATATTGAGTCCCAACAGAATCCACTAGAAGAGTCAACAAAGATGCATCCATAGCAAAAAAACTAGAAAAAGGAAACTTAGTCCATGGATACTTTGGCAAACATGGATTAGATAATGCCTGTGACCAACCAAAGAGCATGTGATCAAAGCCAGTAGAAAAAATCACACCGGTAGAAAAAGCTTTTGCTGTAACAAAAAGATTCCCATCTATTTGAAGAAATTGACACTTTTTTCCTAGCAAATGAGGCTCCCACTTAACACATACATCTGCATATATATATACACACACATACATATATATATATATATGCAATATAATATCATTGTTACAAGGCATCCATACAATATAAGTATGATGATAAAGATCATACCTAGCACATGAGGTTCCTACTTGACACAGGATCCAAGAGAGTTTGATATCTCGAACTCAAGGCCTATTATCTTTGGAGAAAGATATCTACCATCACACTAAGTCAACTTGTAATATAAGGACAAATGATATTTACTTGTATTGTAACTGCAATATAAGAGAAACCCAAGCCTATAAATAAAAAATAAAAGACTATGAGCAACTCATACAAGTTAGGTGATTTCATAGGATGAAAATCAATTTTATCTGCTACAGACTTCCATGCAGATCCGGGCAAGGCTATGGCTCATTCAAACTTGAGCTTCAATATTGTCTTCTTACACTCTTCAAACTTCTAGGCAGCATCTCAATCAGTTGGGCAAATTTTTTTAACCTGATTCATGTTCATCATAGAAGTTATGATGAAAAAGACTCATTGGTGTTCATGATCATCAAATATGTTGACTGAAACAGCTTCAAACATGGTATTGATTCAAGATGAATGAAGTTTGTGAACCAAGCTTATTGATATGATTGGAAACTGCTGAAAGTCCTTCAATGCTTCTTTGTGATTCCCCATGGAAAGATATGTAGCACCTCATCTGTAATAACCCTGTAATTTAAGACAAATGTTAGGAGGAAGAAGAAGAAAAGTATTCGCAGCAGACTCATGATGCATTATGTGCCTTGGAATAGTAAGGATCACAATTGATAGCCTTGGAAGCATCTTCTACAGCACACCCATTTTCTTCCAGTTTGGCATGGGCAATTGCACGATTGGCCCAATACACAGCATTCTGATCATGTAAATTGATAGCTTGCGTGTATAGTTCTATAGCACGAGCAAACCTGTTGACTGAAAAAAAAGATGACAAACATACTTATCAATGTCAATATCGATCGAAATGACAATTCTAGCTAAGATTAAATTGATATGAGACTATATGATTAGCCATCATAAAAATAAGTTTAAGAAATAGCAACTTTACATACTGATTATATTAGATCTTAATTCTAATGAAATGACAATCAGTTTCAATATGCTTATGTTCTCGTTATATATCAAATTTGAATGCTTAGTTATTTGATTATCATAGTCAAACATAGAAACTGTTTATATTTGATGCAATATATGAATATCAACTCTCATATAACAATGACTATGACTAAGCATTCCGCCTCTATTCTCAATTTAAAATCGATATCTATTTTAATTCCTTAAGAAAAATTTTCTAGGCACCAACATGACTAGATTGGAACGTGCTGCATGAATCTTGGTAGGGCATGAGATTTTGTTTTATGAAATTCTCTGATAAATATATGGAATGCAATTATTAAATTATCATAAATCTTCTAATTCATAAAAAAAACAATAAAATTCAATTTTTTATTTACTAGTAATAGTAAAAACCCAATTTTTACTTTCAAAAGATTAACACATGAGATCGATTGAACTCGAACTCAAAAACTCGACTTGAGCTCAATTGAACTCGAACTCGACTCGAGTTAAATAGAACACAAACTCAACTCATATCATTAGCAGCCCTTATTATTAGTATGAACTACTACAACAAAATTATAAATTATTATATGTACTATGTTATATATGGTTGATAATGTTAATAACACAAAAGAAACAAACATATTGATGACGATGATACTCATCCTATTAAAACAATATTCATTAACTGAAAAAATCACACCCATGATTGATAATTATTGATATTCTAAATCAATGAAAAAAAAGCATCATGTCATCACCAAATTAACATCATTGATAGAAAAAAAATGCCAAATAATTATGATCATAGTTGTTAGAAACTTGTGATACAAGAAATAATACAATAATAAAACATATTTTTTTTAATGAAAATTAATAGGTTTCACAATTTATTTCTTATTTTAAAAATATATCTTACAATACAAATACCAAATATAATATGACATGTGATAATATGATAGAATAATACATACATTCTCAACTATTTTCTATAATTAAAAAAATCAAATTAATTTTTCTTGTTAAAGAATTTATTATATTAATTATTCAAATATACAAAAGAATTAAAAAAAATCATAAAAAAATAAGCAAAATAATCTTATACAAAAGGTTATATTTTCATTATCATATACTATAATTCATACTTTTAATATATATTTATACAAATATATTTTTTTACATATTTTTTACAATGTGAAAAAACTTATGTTACATGATATGATATAATACATAATATAGAAAAATAGGAAAATAATATATGATATATTTTATGAGCTACCAACTATGATTATAATGTAGGGAAAGAAAATATGGACAAGAAAAGCAACATATACTATAGAATAGCTGACAGCCTTCTTAGACATGCAAATATATACAGGGAAGATAAATAATATAGTTGATTTGTAAGTTATACTTCTTATATTTTCAAGTTTGGTATATGAAACTATTCCAGTACATCATGATTATCAAGTTTTATTCCACAAAGAAAGTACAACTTATAAAAAGAGAATGTTACCTGTATTAGGTGAGCTGAAAATATTGAAATCTGAATTTCAAAGTCAAGTGGAAGAAGATAAACAAAGGCTATGAAAGAGTTGAACAATCTGAACCCACTAGCTGTTCTTGCTCAAGCACGAGTGTAAAACTGCCTTCAAATCTGGCACATCAATCTCTACAAAAGTATGATAACTATCATGTTCGTGATTCTGCTTCAAGCTTTTCGCAAATTGATAGCCAATTTCATAAACCATCAATCAATTTGCCACCTCCAAAGCAATAAACTTTGTCTAGGCACTCATTTTTTGGTCCAAATGGCTTCAAAGAAAATTGGTTGGAGTCTAAGCCAGAGATGAAAGTTTAGTATCCAAGCCACACTGACATATTTTTTTCAAAAACCTCAAGCAATATTCTGAAAGTTGAATCTACTATGGAATCAGTTCTCTCTTTGGATGATGGCAGGTGGTTAAAATCTACTATGGGGAAGAAGAAGAATATCATTTTCAGTTCACTGGTATCAGACATCCATCCTCTCCTCAAGTTCTTGCACAATTACAACATGAGTCGACTCCAATTCCTCCATCAATGGTTGCTGATCCAAGACCTGGCCTATCAAAATCCTCGCTAGATGGGATACCAAGCCTTAATTCATATCAGCATCTGCATGTCCCTGTAAATTTGATGATGGATTTCTTAAGACTTGTTCGATCAAATACTGATAAGAATTTAGAGACATGTGGTGTTCTTGTTGGTTCACTGAAAAATAGGGTTTTCCAAAACACCAAGCTTATAATCTCAAAGCAAGAGTCAACATCAGATTCATGTCAGACATTGAGTGAAGAATAAATATTTGAAGTCCATGATAGATTATCACTCTTTCCTCTTGGTTGGATTCATTAGCATCCATCACATAGTTGCTTCATGTCATCAGTTGATCTACACACTCATTACTCGTATCAGATTATGTTGCCTGAAGTAATAGCAGTTGTTATGGCCCCCACTGATGAATCTAGTCCACACAGCATCTTGTACCTATCTGAGCCTACCGGAGTGTCCATGATGCAAAATTGCTTGCAGCGGGGGTTTCACCCACACGAAGAGCCTGCAAATGGGAGCCCAATCTACAAGCATTGTTCTCATGTCTATATGAACACCACCGCAAGCTATAACATTGTAGATCTCATGTGAGAACCCTAAAACATTGTTATTGCTACCATTAAATGCACAGTTTGAAGTGTGGGCTCTGTTTTTTGATAAAAAGCATTTTTATGAAACCTTATATATATACTAAACTATTATAAAATAAAATATAAAAAATAAAGTTAAAATAAAATTATAAAAAATAAATAATTTAAATAAAATAATAGAAATAGATCTTTATTTAACCATTAATGATATTATTTAAAAAATAAATAAAAAAATATTATATAATAATAAAGTATTCATATTTATATATAATATGGTTATAAATTTATAAGAATTCAATTTATTTTTTATAAATATAATATGAAATAATTATAAAAGCATATAATATGAATATTTTAATCATTATAAATTTTAATGTTTTAAGTGTTCATTTAATAACCACACTGAAATATTAATTTTTTAAATTATCAATTTTTTTTTGATGTAATTAAAACAACAATATATTAATCTTAAAATATCAACTTTTTTTCTTTTAAATTTTATGAAAAATTTAAAATTTTTTTTTATAATTCAAAAATGTAAAATCTTTTAGTAATTATATTTTTTAAAAATTCCTATAATAATAAAAATATTATTTTATACATTTATTTTTATTAATATTTACTTATTTATTCGTTTATTCATATAATTTTATAATTTTTTTAATCAAACAATTGTTTATTTTAGTTTTTTATTAGTTGTAATTTTTATTTATTAATTAAAATATTTTATAAATATTATAATTATATAATAAATTATATAATGTTTTGTAATACAAATATTTAAATATCATAAATAAATATTTCAGATAAAATTAAGCATAATATTTTAATTAAATTATAATCAAAAAATAGTTATTTTAATCATATTTAATATATATTTTTATTAGTATTTATATATTTATTATTTTTTTTATAATATTAAATTTAAATTATTTTATGAGAAGATTGTGTAATTCAAGGATCACTCATATATAGATCATGACATAACTATAATATAGAAAATAATATAAAATATTAAAATATATAATACTTAAAAAAATATCATTGACGATTAGCAACATGAAAAAATTAATTTAAAAATATACATAAAAATCTTTTATATAGAAGACACAATCATTATGTCATCTCACAAATTGAGTACTCTCATCAAAGCATAAAGAAAATAAATAAAAGTTAGGTGTATGGCCAACTTTAAAGTTGCAGCTATGTCTATGTAAAGAAAATATATAACTGTACAATTATGACTAAGCTACAGCTATGTAAAACACATACAACTAAGCAATTCTAACTTTTTAAGTAATTAATAAGATCCCAATAATTACAAAATATACAGCCAAGTTAAGGAAACTGATTTCCATATAAGATTTATGTGAGCTACACATTACATCACTTTTCATATCTCAGTGCACTACACTACACTACACTTCACACCACATTGCACTGTTACACTTACACCATGATGCCCAAACTATTACACATTCACTCTTATTGTGCACACAACACAACACTACACCATACACATTAATACCATGTTGACACCTCTACCACTGCCACACTATCGAACACCACATACACTTTGCCTCAACACCACAGATACTATCACATAGTCAATGTCATTGCACAAATACTACGTCGACGCCACAACCACGCCGATAATCCATTAATATCTTGTTCTCCACACAAACACACACACTATCATTGTTCCACATCAACACTAACACTGCATCGACATCACTCTGCAGTCATGTCAGCTATTTACCATGTAGATGTATTGCATACACTAAGTGCACATATTGTATAGTAACACCATGTAAATGCAGACATACTTTTATGATTTGTAAACTCTAGCTTATAAATTAAAGAAGAAAATATTATGATAGAAAAAAGAAAATAAAACACTAAATCATAACTCAAACAACAAAACCTAATTATAAATAAAGAAAAAAAAATTGAATAGGCCATAAACCGGGTGTTCCTATTATTAAAAAATATATATAATAAATGGAGGTCGTGGAAGTCATACCTAGTATACAAGATTCCCATTTTAATGAGAGATCTGAGAGAGTTTAATATATCGATAGTTTTACCTCCCAAAAATTTATAGAGACTACGTCTAAAAAGTATCGAACTTGATATATACTACCATTAGATGTAGATATTTATCATTGTACAAATGCATTACCTCCAATATATATGTAACGCAAAAAATTACAAGTATTCAAATTAGCTCAGTATTATTTCACCCAAACATATTTAAGAATAATATAATAAAATTATAACAATGATATTTAAAAATGTTCAAATTATAAATAAATATAATTGATGAGTCATAAGGTAAAGATATGGGAGAGAAATAATTAATAATAATTAATAATAATTAATAAATATAAATGAAAACTCAAAAATAATTAATAATTATATCATATAATCAATTTAATTATATATAGATAGGTCTACTATTAAATCTATTTTTTATTTAGGTAAGTTACAAAAAAATATAAAAAAAAATAAAAATATTTATATATGGATTGGAATGGATTAGAACATGGATTAGTTTAGGTAGGTCCAAA
The DNA here is from genome assembly GCA_029783825.1 of Sapria himalayana. Lineage (NCBI taxonomy): Eukaryota > Viridiplantae > Streptophyta > Magnoliopsida > Malpighiales > Rafflesiaceae > Sapria > Sapria himalayana. Next base: position 684,168 of record JAREIK010001563.1, on the reverse strand, counting down.
TGGCTAGGTAAAGGCTTAATAATGATCATGATGATAAATGAGAATTTACATTACCATATAATAAACTTAAAAGCAAACCTATGGATTTGAATAAGATCTGAGATGTTGAAATATAAGGAAAAAAGAGAGTATCACAGCTGCAATTGCAAAGCATCCTCCAACAATAATAGATGGTTGATGAAAATCTCTAAAGGTAACCACATGTGATGCGACATTGCTTAATAGTGCCATATTTCATGCATGTCCACTTCCATTCCTACTAAATTTGATCTTCATGCCTAAAAAATCAATCCTAGTTGAAAAAATTAAGCATTCCAAGTGTTGCTTGTTGAATAAACCTGCAATAAGACTTCCAATATATCATGCCAAAAAAAGAAAAATTCATTTGGATATTTGAAAAACAAAGTAAAAGAAATAAATGAAATACAAACAAAATTATAGCTAAATTTACTGAAGTTGTATATGCTAGAATAAGGACTTAGTAATCTCGACGACAGTTTAAGAATAATTTTTTGAAAAAAAATTTCCTAAAAGATGATTTTTGTCCATTTTCTTGCCTAAAAAATTCTAGTTGTTTAGGAAATTAAATTATTAAAATCCAACTCTTCTATCACAAATGAATATATAAAATTCATTATGAAAATATTTATGAATTTAGGAAAATATATATGAATATCCAAGAAATATGATTCAATAGAAAAGATAAAAGATTTATTAAAATAAAAATAAACAAAATAGACCCCGTGTTATATTGATGGTGCATTTGCACTAATACTGCACTACACTAATTCCTTGTGGAAAAAATTTCACATCCAAAAATATTATTGCCAAAATATTGTTGCAACTATTTTTAATCACTCACATTTCATTCATTCCAAGTAGTCCAAAAATTTATATAAGGCAATATGTCCTAAACCCTTTTAATTATCTCTACCAATAGATAAAATTTACATGAGATAATATGTATCCTCAAGAAGAACAAATAAAAATCAATAATGTATTTGATTAGCTCAAATAAAGTGACTACATGAAAAAACCTTGCAAACCAGGCTCAGGTGACTACTTTAGACTGTATAATACATTCTACAATCTGTAAACCACACTTGATCGTACTGCTCAAAATACTAGTAGTTGCTTCATATATACCCCCATCTCAAGTTTATCATACAAAAATATCTTTTTCAAGTTTAGTTTGTGTATACTCTAATCGTGAGATATTGTAAAAAAAATGAAAATATGTATCGAAGTCAACTTGATCACTACAGAGTAAATATCATGGTATTTCATACCAAATATCTGATTGTATCACATCACTATAAGTCTCATTCTAAGTAGATATGATTTTTCATCTAAACTTGCCTTCATAGTAAACAATAAAATGTATCCAACAACAAACTTTCTTAAAGAGCATGATATTAGTTGTATGATTTCATTAGAGTTAAGGATATACATCTCATCTATCATAGTCCGACACATTCTTAAATGAGATAATATCTTAGAAAAAGATCATGCTAGTATCATCAAGAGAAATAATAAAAGAAATAAAATAAAATAAAATAAGAGTGCAACAAACTATATGAAATTGAGTTCCAAGTACACTTCTTCTCTCCTTTTCATAGAGAAATCAAAAGGTCAAGGTCAGTGGGGCTGCCTATAGAATTGTTTGGCTCCTCGATAGGCTCGCCTCTTGTCCTATTAAGATGGGCATGTTTCTCTCATCTAGTATATACTCTAAGTTATGATTGTTCAAGTGTCATAATTTTCAACATTATGAGTCTGTATTGGTGCACACACTTATAATACTATGTCATCTAGATATGAAAAAAATCCTTCTACTCGGGAACTCTCACTTTCGCTAGACTCAATATAATCTGAATTTGTTGGCAATATGCTGATTCTATGAGAATAATATCATGCTCAATACCAACATGATCAAATATAGTCAATGAGTGACTCTCTCTATCAACTAAAGGTCGATGCATAATTATAGATAAGAGACAAAGAGTGATGAATCTAAATACAATATATATATTCATAATCTTCCTAAGCTTGTTAAAGAATAAATCATTATTAAAAAATTAACATATAAGCTCATTAAAATTTTATCAGTCCATGGTAAAAAATATACTCTCTTTGGGAACTAAAGTATCCAAGAAAGACATAACTCAAGGCCTTGGATACTAGTTTGTCTCATCCTAGAGAAAAATCAAAAAAAAAGTGAAACAAAAAACTCTAGAAGACAACAATTTTGGAATTCTCTTTCCAAGTAAAAATATGAGTCATCTCAATCACTTTTCTATTCTTCCTTCAGCCACCCTATTTTGTTGAAGGTATGATATTACAAAAAAGTATAGTATATAATTTGATGATCTATATAATAAATATTAAATTGATATGACATAAATTATAATATTTTATTATTTTTTAATTTTTTTAATTTTATCGAATTGAGTTTTTATCAATTTATAAAAAATTAAAACCAAAGAAGACTTCTGATCTATCACGAAATAGATATATCCAAATATATACTGAACAGTCAACAATAAATATGATTAGATACTTAAATCTCTCTTTAATTATATTTCTATTAGGTTTTCATATGTTTAAGTTAGAGATATCAATTGGGTCATGTCATATCGACACATCATCGTAGGAGGTAGGCTCGTCTATAGTTATTTGAGATGCAATATGCATCGAGATGCAAGGTGCATTGAGGCAAAAGGCACACCGAGGCACGAGGTGCACCGAGGAGCAAGCAGCACCCAGGCGCAAGGCGCAAGGCACAAGGCGCACCCAGGTGCAAAGCACACAGAGATGCAAGGCAAACCAAGGCAAAGCGCAATGAGGGACAAAACACTTTTGGAACATGGAGGCACAAGGGGCAATTACTGCAAATATTTTTTTTTGTGACACACTCTACATAAAAATACATAAAATTATTATATTTAACTAAAGAATTATTTATAATGTTTATCTATTAATAAAATAAAATCAAAAAAATATTATTAAACATAAAAATATATATATTATTAGTACTTCTCAACATCATAATCAATCAGAATAATAAAATAAAATAATTGAATTTTAACAATCCAATAAATAAAGTTAAAAAATTAAACTTCAAATATAGCATATCAATAATAAAAATAAAATATCATTAATATTTTTTGTATAACAAAAACTTAAAATTTAAAAAGATATACAAAATAAATACTTATAGATTTTGCTCAAACTCTAAATCCATAAAATCATCATGACTATTATTTGTTTCATCATCACTCTTGAACTCTCACTTGTCTTGATCTTCATCTCCTGATAAATGAGTCATTTTTTCATCTTCATCAATCAAAATAAAAGTAAAAGTATATTTAAAACTTGATGATATTAACTTTGATATTTATATTTTGCTTAAAATTGCTTTAATTTTTATATAAACTTTTAGCTCCTCTAGCTCTTACAACAACACCACAAGTTAAATCATTACTCTCAAATGCTAAATTATCTTCTGTAACATCTTCATCTTCTTTTTTTTCATCATTTATTTATTGTTATAAATTATATCTTCCAAAAAAATAAAATCAATAATATGATGCTCATTGAATCTTTTTATCAAGGCTCAATTGTACTTAATGCACATCAAATCATTCAAGCATTGATGTTCTAACTTATTTCTCCTCTTGTTATGAATCTAAAAAAATCATGATTATTAGATTATATATTATATTAAATAATATAATAAAGATATTAAGTTTACATAATTATTTTAATAATTTACATTCTCAAAGACATTTTAATTTATTTCATAACCAGATACACTGTATATTAGGTTGAGAAGCCACAATACAAATTTTTACAAACTATTAATATTACATCCAAATATACTTCATTATTCAATTATAATTAATATAAATAAATTATCAGCTAAATATTTCATATATTTTAATAAAAATATATATTAACTTAAATATGGTAAATAACTAAATTAAAAAACTAACCTAATAGCTAAGACTTCTTTGTTCGTATGGCAAAATCATAATCAAAAAGGTATTGAGAATGCATGTACAAGTCCAGTTATGATATAATTGTATCTTATTCACCTCTCTCTTTCATCAATCTCAACTTACATTTACATACATCTTCAAAGATCTTTGAATCTAGATTTACTACCAATCCTTTTGTATCATAATAAAACTCTGTGTACAAAAATTTCTAGCTAAATATAAGGCTGATGAAGCTGAATCTCTCACCACCTATTAATGATTTTCATGATTTCATTATACTTTTTTTCACTCTCATTAAAGCTTTTGACAATTATTTTCTATCTTTTGCATGAAAACATAAATGTAACTCATTGTATGCCTCTTTTCACCAACCACCAAGCAAAGAATATGTACAAGAGGGTCTGACACCTTCAAACAAAATATTACATTATTCTAAAAATGAGGCATAAAAATTATATTTTTTCTCTTTTCCTCTTTTGCTAATTTATAACTTCCTCAAGTTATTTTTTTATTTATTAATACGAGATAAGGTGATGAATACCATTACAAACTACATCTTTGTAAGCCTCAACAACTAATTTTGCTCAATAAATCATCTAATCATATTAAGCAATCTCACTTTATTATAATTACAACCACATATAATTATAACTCACTTTATTCTCTTCTTTATATATGATAGTTTTTTAATATCTTTCAACAATAAGTCAAGACAATATGCAATGCATAGTATCCATTACATATTGTCTTTTTTATTTCAACAATCTACCTATATAAATTAAAGTTAAACATTAATGTTGTATATGTAATTTATTTTAACTTAATAATCTGTTTTAATATTTTCATGTAAGTGCAGGAAAGGAAATATTAAAAGCCTGTGGATGCAGCAGTAGCACAATAACGGAGGTCCCGCTGACCGGTCAGTGGGCCGAAATTTTTGGAGCAGAGCCTGGCCCGGTCCATGATCCGACCCGCTTCGGTTAAATGAACCGGCTGTTTATTTTTGTATAAAATGATTTGTATTTATTTTTCGGGAGGCTGTTTTTGACCCGGTTGAACTGTTTATCTTCGTTCTCCTCTCTCTCTCTGTGCGATTTCGCGACTGCCGAATGCTACATACTGTAAGACATACTATTCTTGGTTTTAATCTGTAATGCATAAGCGTTTTCTGGTGGAGGTAGCTAGTCGTACTGAGCGACTAGCGAACCACATTATTTGTTGTGTTGATTTCTCGTTTTGATTCTGTCGTGGATGCTTGTGGATTGGGATACATATATATTGCTTGTTTCTGTGTTTTCTTTATTTTCTGTTCTTAATCTTACTACCCGTGGAAGCGCGATTGCCCAACAATTAATATAGAAATAATATATAATGTGTAATAACTTAAATAAATAATAAAAAAATCAAATCAAATTTTAAATATTTACTATCTAAGAAGCACGGACACGGACACGGACACGGACACGGACACATGGATACGACACGGCAGGATACAAGGACACGACAAATTCTAAAAAACTAGGATACGGAAATGGCTAGGATACGGCATGATAAAAAAAATAAAAATAAAAAAAATTATTTTTTTATAAATATTAGGTATTTTATAAAATAATTTTTTTTTCTATAAAATAAATATATATTTATTTATTATATAAAATTAAAATATTGTATTTTATTTATTTTATAAGATAATATTTATAATTATCTTATTTTATAAAATAATATTTTATAATTATATTATAATATATAAAATATTCTTTTATTTTATAAATTAAAAATAGTTTATTTTATTTTATACAAATCACGCCCCCAATCGCGTCCTGCCTCAGAATCGCTCCCTCCTTGTTCCTCCCCACAAATTACGCCCACGCCCTGCCTTCCCATTGATCGTGCCCGCCCACTGCTCCCTCCACAGAATCATGCCCGCCCACTGCTCCCTCCACAGAATCGTGCCCGCCCACTGCTCCCTCCACAGAATCGTGCCCGCCCACTGCTCCCTCCACAGAATCGTGCCCGCCCACTGCTCCCTCCACAGAATCGTGCCCGCCCACTACTCCCTCCACAGAATTGCACCCGCCCACTACTACACAGAATCGTGCCCACCCCCGCTGCCTCATAGATCATGCCCACCCTCTGCTCCCCCCACAGAATCGTCCATTCGGCGTCATGGGCTACGTCAACCACTTGACGTCGTTGAACGTCGGCCACGCTGTCGTCATGGATACGAAAGCCGACGCATCCATCCGATAAGCCACGTGGTGTATCAGATACAAATTGATCAATGATATGCCACATGACGTATCGGACACGTATCCACGCTGTGTCCGTACAGTGTCCACGTGTCCGACACGTGGACACTGCTATAGGGAGCCGTATCCATGCTTTCTTGTTTACTATCACATAATTTAAAGTATTACCTATTATAACTTGAATAATATTATATTTATTAACTTCTTTCACCCAACTATCAAATAATTAAAATAATTTATCTCTCGTATTGATCATAAAAAAATATCAATAGATTTTATTAACATGAATACATGATTTTTCTTTATAAATTCACCATGAAATTCACCAACATTCTTTCTTTCCTATCAGTTCATTCATTCGATATAATTTAATATTCATTTTACTTCCATTATGTAAAATGATTCTTCATCGCATTCATTATAAGAATTAATTCTTTTTTTAGACTAGTAACTATCACATCATAAAAATTAAATCTCTTATATCTCAAATAATATTCTCCATTTTCCTTTCAAGCATTGGTTAAAAACTAATATAGTTGACTATACTAAATGAATTACAGTATTCTATAACTATCTACAAAATAAAATATCAAATTCTATGTAAGAATTAATTCTTTATTTAGACTAGTAACTCTCATATCATGAAAGTTAGATCTCTTATATTTCAAATCATATTACCCGATTATCTCAAGAATTGGTTAAGAACTAATATAGTTCACTGTATTAAATGAATTGCAACATCATATAATCATCTACAAAATAAAATATCATCTCTTTCCTTAACCTCTTACTTGTAAGTATTATTGAGAGTGAGACATTGTGGGGTCAGTGCATATGGCATGCCTGAGGCATGCTTGAGCATAAGGCATGCTTGAGCACAAGGCATGCCCGAGGCACGCATGGCCTTTGGGTGCTAACACATCCCAAAGGCCCACTTTTCTCAACCAGACGTGTTGGGTAGGACATGGTCGAGTTGACCACTACCTATGCCCCCTCACCCTAGTTGGTTAGCTAATTCCTGACTATTGGGTACTAACACTGGTTGACTAGCAGATAGCCAGTGCCTAGTGGCCTATGGCCATAGCCATTGGATTGTACTAGCTAGGAAAACCCATCAATCAATGCCTAGTGACCATTAGGCATCAAGCAAGAGGCCATGGGCACTAACTTTGTCATACTTAGTTTGTTTTTAAAATTGAAATTTAATTTTTAAAAATTTAATTGGAAATGAATAAAAGTCAACTCAATAAAAAACACATCTATTTCATGATTTTGATTTCATCATAATATCACAAATAATAATAAATTAAAAAACTAAGTAAAAAGCACGACAATCAATAATAGTCAACAATGGTAACTTGTAAGTCTTAAGGCCTGTCAGAGGCACACATGGCCGTTGGGCGCTAACACGGCCCAAAAGCCCATTTTTCTCAGCCAGGCATGTTGGGTAGGACTGGATTGGGTTGGCCACTACCTATGCCCCCTCACCCTGGTTGGTTGGTTGGATGGTCCTTGGCTGTTGGGTGCTAAAACTGGCTGGCTAGCAACCAGCCAGTGCCCAATGACCTATGGACACAGCCACTGAATTATACTGGTTAGGTCAACCCATCAACCAGTGCCTAGTGGCCACTAGGCATCAGGCGAGGGGCCATAGACACAAACTTTGTCATATAGAATTTTATTTTAAATATAATTTTAATTTTTAACAATTTAAATATTTAAAAATAAACTATATTATATTGTTAATGAAAATGAATAAGAGTCAACTCAAAAAAATATATATCTATTCCGTGATTTAGATTTAGATTTTATCACAATATCATAGATAATAATAAATTAGAAAATTAAGTAAAAAATACAATAATCAACAGTAGTCAACAATAATAACATGTGAGTCTAGTAATATCCAAGATAAGTTTGTATGGTTTGGATTGTCACATCACAAGTTTTTGTCAAAACCTCGATACCCTTGATGTCATGTGAGTCATCATCCACTAGTAATTTTTTCACTTGATCCTAAAGACTCATTAATGAATCCTTATAGTCTTTTAAGCATGATAATATTTTTATGATATATGATCACAATATCAATTTCTTATCTGAAATAATATAAATAATCACAAAAAAAAATAAACGCAATAATATGAAAGATACCAAAAAGATTAGCAAATCACGTATAATCTTAGATAATATGAGATAGATGAATTTGTATGATTTTCAGTAATTTTATGAAGAAAGGAGAGAGATAATGCGTCTCTTCTGGTTTGATTTTTGTGGTGGGAGGGGAACAACATTTAAAGTGATTGCCTTTCATCATGAGCGCTTGCAATAATTCATGCCTTTTTGTCTTTCACAAATGGGCATGCCTCCCCCCAAGCGAGGCACTATGGCAAGGGCATTGTGGTGCCTGAATTTATTGAGTGCCTAAGGCACACATGCTCTTAAGGCATGACTAAGGAGCACCTGGCTATTGGGTGCTAACATGGCCTAAAGGCCCATTTTTCTCAGCCTGGTGTGTTGGGTTGGCCACTACCTATGCCCCCTCACTCTTGCTAGTTGGCTAGCTCCTGGCTACTAGATGCTAACACTGGCTTATTGGCAGCTAGCCATTGCCACTAAATTGTACTGGCCATGCCAACCCGTCAACCAATGCCTAGCAGCCACTAGGCATCAGGCGGGAAGCCGTAGGCATTAACTTTGGCATATAATGTTAGTTTTTAAAATAGAATTTTAATTTTTAAAAATTTAAATATTAAAAAAATTTATTACATTTTAGATAAAAATAAATAAAAATCATAACTCGATAAAAAATATATCTATTTCATGATTTTGATTTCGTCATGATATCACTAATAATAATAAATTAGAAAACTAAGTAAAAATCATGACAATCAATAGTAATTAGCAATAATAACATGTTAGTCTTCTAATATCCACAATAAATTTGTATGGTTCATATAATCACATCTCAAACTTATAGTCAAACCTCAATATCCTTGATGTTGTGTGAATCATCATTCACTAGCAATTATTTCACTTAATCTTGAAAGTTTTTTGAATCCTCTCAGTTCTTTAAGTATAAGAATACTTTTATCATATATGGTCACAATATCAGTCTCTTATCTAAAATAATATTCATAATCTCATAATAAATAGGATCCGATATTATGTTAGATATCAGATGAGTTAGTAGATCACATATAATATTAGATAATATGAGATGAATGGATTTATATTATTTTCACTAATTTAATATATCTAAATTCTTAATATAATCATATAATAAAATAGAGCAATAATTAATATCTAAGTACCGAATTAGCTCTCTCTTATTCGATGAACTATCACATCATTTACCTCTAGCTAACTGAATGAAAAAATTATCGTATTCAAATAAAATGTTAATATCTATACTCGAAAACTAACTAAAAGACTCACTAAAACTATAATACTTAGTGTCATAATATTTAAACATATTATCTACTTGTTCATGAATCCTACAATATGTTTCTTCTATTTTATTCATGCATGTGAATAAATTTTTTAATATGTTTTATAGCTCTTCCATCTTAACCTTATTATCCATAGATGCAATCAAATAATAGAAAGTAAACATTCATAATGTATATCTTCTATATTTGTTAAATGTATAACTAATATTACATATACACTTAAATACAATACATATAGTAAGAGTGTACATAAGTTAAGACATATTTATCATATTATAAAAATTTTAAGAATTTCAAAAACTAAATGTTTATCTTAAAATCTAAATTATTAATAATAATTTTACTAATTTTACTATTGACATAGTAGAATATCAAGTGTTTATTGCCAACACTTGAATTCAACATGAACTATGTATAATACTAAAGGAATCTAACATTCATTTAAAATTTTTTCTTTTATAAGCCTACATATGAACATAAAATGTAAATAAATAATTGTTTGCTAGCTATCTTAAGATATTTAACTTTTAGTGATTTTTTTATATTTTCAAATATGAATAAAACAATTTTTATTCATACTTGCACTATTAGATTAATTATATGATTCATACACCTAACATTAAAAATATCATCTAATGATACATCTCTAATAATTCTCACAAACATATTAATCACAACACTTATATTTGAAGCATTACCAAATATAATACTGAAAATTTTATTTTGAATATCATATTCTCTAAAGATCTTTGACAAACACTCATATATAGAAAGTCATAATGAGGATAAACAATCTCATAAAACCATAATTTTTTTTATTTAATTTTCTACTTTAAATCAATATAGTAGGTGATAACGTATGTGAATACATCATCACAACTAGTTTAAATGTCGAAAGTCACAAAAATCACTTCAATGCTTTTTAAGTTCATTAATTACTAATTATTATGTTATTCCTACTAATTTACCTAGAAATTCTATGATAAATAAATTAAAAATAAGTTTGTTTAATATAAATTTTATCTAGTCTTTCCTTCCAAACTCAGTTTCATAAATGAAGTCAATAAACCTTAAGTTGATACAACTTTAAAAATTCACCGCTCAATTAAGTTTGTCTGAGATCTAATGCAGCATATTTTAAAGTGTATTAATTGGCATATCTCTTATAGTGGTCAATGCCACCAACAACCCCTCCTACATATATATCTTTCATAATATATATATTATATTGAATCTTCTTTGATATCTCTAAAATTTTATTTTAAATTATGTTAAAATGTGTGTATACTACTGAAGTTTGCTTATTTTTAAGTTTTTTAGTCACATGACTCAATGTCATAAAAGAAAGTTTCGACCTCAAACATTTCTATCAAGTTACAACTATTATCTATATATAAGTCTAATTCATTCTTATAATATATATTATTTGTTATTTTTTAATTCAAGAGACTAAAGCATGAGAAGAAGAATAGTATTTTTCTAATCTTTTACTTTTTTTGTTAATTTATTTATTTATATAAAAATTATTAAATAAAATATATGCAATGTATTATGTATCTTTATTTTATGTGGGAAGCATGCATTTTTTTACCTCTGCATCATATTCTCATGCTTCGAAGTCATAGCTCATCATAAAAATAACTCTGACATTCTGTTAAATTAAAATTATAATTATAAAAAAAAGTATGGGCACAAACAAGATACTATGATGTTTTATAATTTAAAAGAAGAGCCAGAAGAAGATGGGAGAGGAGAGGTAATCACAAATAAATTATGAAAAATAAAATATATCAAAATATTATGTATAGATAAAATAACATTTTATCTATAAATAATATTTTATCCATTTAACAACCATTGAATTTTTCCCATTAAACCATTGGATCCGGATGTAATCCAATAGATAAAATAATTAGAATCTTTTTTATTTTGGCCAACAGCACAGCAACAAGTGTTTTCCAATCAACAAATAGCAGCCATTTTAAAATAATTGCTTTTTTCAGATGTGGTCATGCCACATTTCATGTCAATGTGCCTGCCTCATGGGCCATACCTGATATAACATGAGGCTCGTGTGTTCCCACAAGAGCAGTGCCATAGGCTAGCACGAGTGAGGCCCAGACATTATTTTGAACCATGCCATGTCAAACCTGATATGTCAAAATTGTGTCATGTCATGGGTCATGCTCTAGCCACCCAACACACTTGACACCCCTAATTTTATTGTATCAGATTGCATAAGTACCTAATCAAATCAAACTAGCATATAAGATACAAAATTTTAGTAAGCTTTTGTAGCTGACATGTCTCATATTCTATAATCAAAATATCCTTAAAAAAATAATAAAGTATTCTCAATTTAATTAGTGATAAATACTCAAGCTAGGAATGCATAAGTAATAAATTCAAAATACTCATATATATAAAGAGAGATCTTATTGTTAAAGAAAGAATATATAATTCAACCTACTTAATCTCAAATAGAATCTTCCTCAGAGTCTTCCAATTATTCAAATAAATACCAAAAGAAATAATAATAAAGCTATAATATAATTATCTAAAAAGATAACTTACATAAAATAAACTAATAGGATAATCAAAAATAAACATGATACAAAGAAGTAATAAAGATTAAAGCTGAATAATACCATCATCAATAACTTTTAAATATTTTTTAATTGGTAATAATACTATTTTCAAAATAAGAAAAGAATATCAAAAACTAAATATAATTACTAATGATATAAATATATAACTCTTGTGTTGATAATCAATAAATATGAAATGAGAGTACAAATAAAATTATCATTGATACTTATAAGAAAAGAATGTTTTATTATTATCTTAGAGAAAAATTTTGTATACTCATTCTTAGTTAGTGTTGTGATGAATTGACTCTGTGAAAACCCCTAGATAGCTCTAACTAAAAGTCTATCTCTTTCACTACAACATAATACTATCAATCTATTCTCTAAAAATAATATATAATAATTATTTTTAATGTGACTAATTTTCCAATAATGAATACACTGAACTAAGACTCTCTTCTATCTACCTCTACTATGATAATCCAGACAATATCACAAAATTGTGATTTCTCAAAAAAATACAAAAGTAACTATACTTAATTATTTTCTCCTATTTTTTATAGAATTGCAAAAACACTTATTAGGATTGTTGCACAAAATTACCATCTTCCATTACCACTCACCACCATATGTTGTTGTGCACTCTTGGGGTTTTTTGATAAAAACCCATTTCACATTGCATGCCTCCACCATGCATTATGCCTCAATCATGCATTATGCCTCCACTGCTGTTTTTCTAGCATTGTGTGCCCCTTGTCATACATTGTACACACCTCTTTTCGTGCACTGTGCGTGCCTGCTGCCCTTATGCGAGCACTTGTTGCCCTTACTGTGTGCATTTTTTTTGTTAGAGATAAGTGTAAGTGCCTTTCTATAATTTGTAATCCCTAAATCACATATATATCTGTCTCTAATATGTCATGCATATCACTGGGTTCGGTGATCCCATCAAATGACATGAAATAAAAAGAAAAAAAAGGTAAATAAAATTGCAACAGAACTCAACCCCCAGTTATGCATCCATTTAACTCCAAACGAAAAATTAAACATCTAAGGTGAAGATTTTGTTGATTATCTGACCTTCAATTATATTGTATCGACTATCTGTCATATAACACTTGGAGCACCAATTTGTAGCGAAAATTCACTTTTGTTATCGAACAGCAGGAGTAAAACCAGAGTGAGTCAAGATGTTCAAATTAGTTTTCAGAGTAAACCATCATAAGTCAGGGTGTTCAAATTAGTTTACACCCCGCTTTACTTCAGCCATATATGACGACGTTCAGGTGAGCTTTGCACCCAACATTACTTCAGCCAAATGCCATGTTCAGGTTTAGGTTAGCTTTGCACCCAACATGACTATGCCACACTAAGGTTCAGGTGAGATTTAAACATGGATTTGAAAATATTAAAAAAAATGGCATTACTTTTTTATACCCAACTTGAAAATATTTACAAAAGAAAAATGCATGACTTTAGATATTTAAAAAAATTAACCCAAATAAAATATATTTACATATTAATGCATTTAAAATGTCAAACATGAAAATACCCCAGCATATTCAGTAATTTTTAAATTCAATTATATATTTAGATTAAAATATATAAGCATGTACAATAATTTTTAAATTCAAAAATATATATAGATTTTGTGTGTGTGTGTGTGAGTTAATGTACACAAGTTTTTTAAAACATATATATATATATATATATATATATATATGTTTATATTTGTATATATAAGTTTTCGATAATATTTATATATGTAGATTTATATAAGTTTTCAAAAATATTCATGGATATAGTTATATAAATATAAGTGTGTGTGTGTGTGTATTATTTTCGAAAGGTATGTCATGGTCTATATATGAAATTATAACTAACCTAAATAGCGAAAAAAAATCCCTAGCTAAATGTATATATTTTGAAAAAAAAATATTTAAAAAAGTATCGATTCTAATTTTATATAAACTAATAAAAAAAATAAATTCAGATAATTATTTAGTGACAGATTTAAATTAGCTAGGGAAAATCCATCGCTAATAATTATCAATGGAAATTTCGTCACTAAATTCTTTGCTTTTCTTTGGGCAGAAATTACGAAAATATTAGTGGCAGATTATGTTGGGATCTAATTAGCTAAGAAAAATTCGTTGCAAATAATTAGCTAAAGAAATTTCATCGCTATATCTATCACTAAATTATGGATTTTATTAGCTGGGGATATTCGCTTGCTAAATTCATAGTTAAAATACGGATTTTATTAGCTAGGGAAAATCCATCGCTAAATCAATGATTTTATTAGAAAGGAAAAATCCATCGCTAAATCAATGATTTTATTAGCAATGGAAAATCCATTGCTAAATTCATCGCTAAATAAAGGTTTTAATTAATAAGGAAAAATCTCTCGCTAAATCAATGATTTTATTAGCAGTAGAAAATATATCACTAAATATGTCGCTAAATCAAGGAATTTATTAGCAATGGAAAATCAATCATTAAATCTATCCTAAATCCGTCGCTAATCAATGAATTTATTAGCAATGAAAAATCCGTCGCTAAATCAAGGATTTTATTAGCAAGGAAAAATCCGTCGCTAAATCAAGGATTTTATTAGCAAGGAAAAATTCATCGCTAAAATCCCCATTTTTCTTGAGCGGAAGTTACGAAATTTTTCCATCGCTAATCTGTTGCTAAATATGTCACTAAAATCTCCATTTTTCTTAAGCAGAATTTACGAAAATTTTCGGTTGCTAATCCGTTACTAATTCCATCACTAAAATTCCCACTTTTCTTGAGTGGACTTTACAAAAATTTTTCATCACTAATCCGTCGCTAAATCCCCTGCTTTTCTTGAGCAGAATTTACGAAAAAATTTTCCTCGCTAATTCGTTGCTATTTTTTTTTCAAATAAAAATCATAAATTCATTGCTATTCCATAGCTAATCCCTTGCAATTTAGCTAGGGATTGATCCCTAGCTAAAATTTCCTAGCTAAATCGATATTTTCTTGTGGTGTCACTATAATCTGAGTTTTTCTTACTCACATTCTATTACATATTATAAAAAATATTTAAACAAAAAATAACAATCTCTTAAAACATAAGATCTAAATCATGACATCAAATCATATATCATGACTTCATTCATTTCACGATACAAAAGGATATGGTTGCGACTATAATGATGTCGCGACACTACATAACATTGTCATGATTTTATTCATGTTGTTCAACCATAGAATATAGTTGCGACACAAAACACATACTACAACTCCAATTAAGTAACGACTTCATAATATAAGTTGTGAGTTCAAAGCACATATTACAGTTTCATTAAAGTCACGATATCAAAAAACATAGTCACGATCTCATTTGGGTTGACTCCATAATTCAAGTCGCAACATTGAAATTGAATATATTGTATTTCAAATGTAACCATAAAAAATGGTATTAACTATATTCAAGTTGCAACTCCAAAGTTTGAATTGCGATAATGAACCTCAACTCAATTGTAGTTATCATCTAGACAATAATCGAAAATGATTTTACCAAATTTATTAAAAATAGTTAGTTATCATCATGGATGCCTAGTGCTTCAGAATTAATTTCAAGAAATTTGTAGTTATTAAATAAGGAGCATTAACTAAAATATGTAATACCAAAAAAAGAAAGAGAGAGTACTACTAAATATATGAACATATGAAAACATATATGAACATATATGAATATATAAATATATAAACATATATAAACAAATATAAATATATAAACAAACATATAAATATATATAATCATATAAAGATATATAAACTTATAAAGATATATAAACTTATAAAGATATATAAACTTAAAAACATAATAAACAAATATAAATATATACAAAAAAAATAAACATATATAAATATATAAACATTTAAAAATATATATATACATATAAACATATATAAACATACATGAATATTTAAAATTATATGAAACATATAAGCATATAACATATATAAACATAAAATAATATATACACATATAAACATATATAATCATATAAACATATAATTTTAAAAATATATAAATGTATAAACATGTAAGCATATATAAATATATAACATATATAAATATATGAACATATAAGCATATAACATATATAAACATAAAATAATATATACACATATAAACATATATAATCAGATAAACATATAATTTTAAAAATATATAAATGTATAAACATGTAAACATATATAAATATATGAACATATAAGCATTTAACATATATAAACATAAAATAATATATACACATATAAACATATATAATCATATAAACATATAATTTTAAAAATATATAAATGTATAAACATGTAAACATATATAAATATATGAACA